>CALNHX010005247.1:0-110713 GCA_940337035.1 Agriotes lineatus
TTAAAAAATGATTAATCATTTCTGAAGCAATTGCATTTAACTACTCAAGGTCACTACGTTTGGTTTTCAAATTTCTTATTTAAAAATTAAATATTTAAAATACCACAATTAATAGTATTGCAATTTAGCGATTAAAGTTGCATACAGGGTGAGTCATTAGTACAAGAAAGCTCGATTGCGCTTACCCGTTAATGATATCGCAATGAAACAAGTACCATTGTATGCAAAAAGTCAGAGTTTGTAAACTTATATTGCATTATACACTGTGCACCATTATTGCAAAGCAGCATTTAACTTAAAATTTTTAAATGGCACACCCTGTATATTTTTACATATTTGTATTTTTCCTTTTTCAAGCTTTATAAACACGTTTAGTTTTTGAAATTTGCTTCAGCTGTTCTGGAGTTATTCAATTTCTTCTGTAAAATCATGCGATTGCAGACACATATTCAAAAAATCACAGGACACTTGATTTTCGTAATATCAATTTGAGATTATGCTTATACCTAAAGAACTTTTTGGGTATCATTTGTCACCGAGAACGCCTATATGCATTGTGGGGTTACTTTGTTGTGACACGTTAACTTTTAGCAATTTTGAAGTGCTATAGCTTCATTTTTTCAAAAAGTTATTTAGTCATACGCGGAACTTCAATTTGATATCACCAAAATTGAGTGTCCTGTGATTTTTCGAATAAGCGTCTGTAAGTGCACGATTTTACAGGAAAAAATGAATAACTCTAGAACCAAATTTAAAAAACTGAACTTGTTTATAAAGCTTGAGAAAAAAGAAATCCAAATATGTTAAAAAAATACAGAGTGTGCTATTAATAAAAATAAGTTAAATGCGGTTCTGTAAAAATGGTGCACCCTATTATGTAGTATACAATGATACTTGTTTAACTGCAAGATCTTTAACAGCGTAAGTCCAATCAAACGTTCCCGTATTATTGACCTACTCTGTATAAATAGAACTATATGTGAAATTACACTGTTATTCTTGTAATTGAAAATGTCCTGTTTAAACTAGTAATTTACAAAATATAATTTTCATAGATGGTTGAGAAGCATACGTCTATAAATTCTTTCTTTTAGTTTTCAGGCACGCACTGGAAATCAGACTTGTTCGTTTTAGCAGGTTAAATTGCCTGGCTAAGAATTTCGGCCAACATAGAACTTCGAACTTAAAACTAAACCTTCACGCCTGCATAATTAGAATGTTTATTTATAAAGCAACCAAATTCTTACATTAGTTCGTCAAATATGCAGGCAATAATGTACATTAACCAAATTCGAACGTCGAAATTCTTCTAGAACAGTTACAAATATTTATTTCAAGGTTTCTAGGCCTTTGTACTTAGGAAATGTTCAAATTTAACACTTGAATATTTATAAAAGCATAAAAGAAGCAACAACAAATTTGAACACAACAATATGTCAGTTTCAAACTACAATATTTTCATTTCAAAGAGTCATCACATAAAGTAAAAATCTGATTAAACTGCGATTCGACGTTCCGCCTCCACACTTCAGTCACAATTTTATAAAAAGAGTTGAATTTCTTTGACTAGAAAAAGGAAAACTCATCTTTGAAAATAAAAGTGTTTAGTTACTATTTGTTATATGATTATTGGATTAGGAAAAAGCAGATTCACCAATCATTTTTGCCTTCGTACTGGAAATATTTAAATTTAATATTAAATTCGTATAGATATCTAGACATAGTAAAAACTGTCTTCTATATAAAAAGCTGCTTCTAACAGACAATTTTAAGTTTCGTAAATAAAATTGTAACTCTGAAACAAAGAATATTGACTGTTGAGTTTCCAATTTGAAACTTGATACTTCTTGTTACACGATCTAAGTAGCTCTACGTAGAATTTCCGAGACCTTTCCAGGCATTTATACCTTTGAAGGGTTTGAATTTACGATTAGTTTTAGTAAATCCTTTTTCACAAAAGAAGTTTAGATTTCTTGTTCAAAATTGAAGTCTAATTTTCGCCTCCTAATTTAAAAGCGATGCTTGTAATAAGTAATTCCACAGTAATTTCACAATGATGGCTATCCAGCTACCCCTCAGATGTACAGTTGAAATTGCAACTTATATAATTTGAAGCTACGATTCTAATAGCAAATTAAAGGTTTAGTGTTATAGATGCTAAATTTGATTAAACATTTGATTTTGGTTTCTAAACATCATGTTTGCTAATCTAAAGTTGCTCGACATCAGAACTACTGTAGTATGAGATAACTAAATTATTCGCGATGCCTGTAATAGTGTATTCACAAAGACTAATTCAATTAGCAGTCCCAGATCCTCAAAGTTGCAGGTTTACAATTCCAATTTTGTAAGTCGGAATTTCTAGCTTCTCTGTAGTAGAAATTTTGTTCTTTTAGGTTTAAGAATTTTGATCAGTTATAACTTTGATTTAAAAATTAAAGGTTTGTTACGTTCATTTTGACATTTTTGGCTTTATTTACTAACGTTAACTTTAGCGCTGTACTTCACCTTAGTTTTTGCTAAAAACCACTTAATTGCTGGTTAATGTAAAAAGATATAGATGGTTTTATCTGCCACAGACTGACGTTGAGGTTCGTTGCAGGTATGTATTTCTCATATTCTCCCTTCACGAGTAATGTGATGTTTCCTGATTTTGTTAGTCCCCTCTTTAATTTCTAATTAGTTGCGGTAATTTCCATATTTATCTGTTTGTAAACGAAGTGTTTAGTTTGCTATTGCACTGTTTGATGTATTTAATCAAATCTGCGCGTGATATCCCGTACAATCATGGCTTGTCAGATGTGTTCTGTTAGGTTTTGGAGTATTGCATAGAGGAGGCGAAGTTAAGTATTCTGTTGCGGTGACTTCTAGCGCGCTCGCTTAGTAACTTCGGTTTGCGGTCAGGTATTCTAGAATCATTTCATCAGCTTCCCTATTTTTCTCTTAGCAGTTTTGTTTTGTTTTTCCAATTAAACAACTTTTGTTAGAATTCGTAAAACGGACCATTTGAAAACTATATAAACTCACGTCTTGCCTTTACAGGACATTTTTGAGATTTGGTGTTTGCGGTTCTTCTTTATTTTTCCAGTTCGTAGTTGTAGAGTCCACCATTTTGGTGGGTTTATATGGAGACTGCAGTTTTTGATGGTTTTTGATAAGTCTATACCTCTTCTGAAGACTGGGGCACGTTTTGTACCTGAACGCTTGTCGTATTTCACTATTTTCGCAATTTTAGTATTTTTGTATTTTTGTCTTTACACCTAAATGTTTCTCTTTTCATGAATTTCGGATTTTAGTATTTTTGTATTTATGGAGTTGGTTGCGAGTATTGCCCCGATTTGGCTTCGCTTTCAGAATTTGTACGTTTTGCTTACGTTGGCACCGTCCTATTCGGCACCTATACGAGATTGAAGCAACATCAGTTTCCTTGATCGACACTGGATTCATCACATAAGCTACTATCTTATGCACAAACTAAATATTTTTTTCCGCAATTCGAAGTGCATCGGCGTGAGTTAGTTTATGAACGGACGATATTGAAGTTTACCTGTTTTTGTCTGATTTCCCATATTGACGTATTAATGCATTAGTGATTTATAAGCGTATTCCCTGTATCGTTGTGTTTATTTATGCGTTAAACTTACATTATTTTATTAAAAATTACATACGTTATGCTATGAAGGTGTACACGTGTACACGTCACGGGTTTGATATTAAGTTCGCCAAAATTAGTTATAACAGATATGACTTTAATTGCGTCGTATTTATGTCTTTTCCTTTCTATAATAGGTTATAGCTAAATAAAAAAACTTGCGTCTGATAAATGTAATTTTGAGATATCTCCCTTCAATGAAAGCTGTGATTACCATATCACCGGATAATGTTCAACCTTAGATTCGCGAGTTGTGAACGATTAAGCTGACGGCGCCTATTTAGTTTTGATCATCTTAACCCAACTCTTCCTTCGGAGTAGCTCAGCTGTCCCGTTGAACGCTATTGGTTACGGGCCTGTTTTGGGTATTCACAACTCGCTAATTATCATTTATTATTGTCATATTGCGTATCAGATCGTTAAGCGGTCTCAAGTTATTCTTTCGTACTTATATGTTTTTCTTGAAAATAGCGATTTTCTGCTTTAAATCTATATCCGGCTACATTCGAAAAATAATCAAAAATCTTGTAATCCCCATCCCCTACATTCATCACTTTCAATTTAAATTTTTTTAAATGAGAATATAAAGATTTCAACTAATGTTATGTGTAGAGCATGGGTCAAAACATCAAGCCTTCTTGAGACTGCCATCCCACGTACATATATCATAACAAAAAGGTAAAAAAAGGTAAAGGTTCAGGGTCATTTCAATTCCCCCAACTGTAGGCGGGCTGCTATAGGGACCTTGCGTCCCTCTTCAGCCAAGAACGAGAATTAAAGGATGGGTGAGAGAAACTAGAGGTGGAGAATGGAAGAGAGGCCAGGAAATATGGAGAAGTACTGACCCGGCCTCAGAGAAGATACTCTGTTGACTCAGGAAAACCATCTAAAAACCTGAACCAGAGCAAGACGGCCATGGGAATCGAACCCGTGACCTCCCGAATGCTAAGCAGACGTGGTAACCACTAATCTACAGAGCTCGGTTAACATGACAATACAGCTACTCAATATCTAAAAGGTTGCACTTATTAAATAAAGCTAACTGAACATGTTTTCAGAGGGAGTTTTATGCTTATATAACTCTGTCCTCGTATTTTCATTTATACGGCATTCAGCTTACACTGAATTTTTTTCTGTGCTTGCAAATATTAAATTGTATTGCAGCTGTCAGAATGAACTGTCAATTGTATTTATGCCAGAAAAATGCAGCAACTCGTCAATATGTCTTTATGTAAATAATAATCTGTGTTGCCATGGTATGTGTACGTTGGGTTGCAGTGCCAATTAGTAAGGAACTTCAAGTTATGTGTCCTACCCTGTATTTAAAACTTTTAATCAAACTGATGTACTAGGTACAATAATTGTGAACACATCGTATCTTTTGTGTTATACAATTCCAATTAAACTTCTATTTAAATGATAATATTGTGAAATGAAATAACGCTTAATCCTTCGACCTTTTGGCTGAAATCAATACCAATGGGGCTTGGTCAACAATAACTTTGTGTATAAACTCCAAGCTTTTTGATCTGTCCTAAACATGAATGTTTCACCTCCAGCTCACTCTTGAAACACAACAAACCAGGATCAGATTTCAACAGTAGCTAGAAAAAGTTATTAAAGCTATAACCATTGGCCTAATTGCACCGACGGTACTTATTTCAAATGGTAATTCTAAGATTTTATCATCTAATTACACAGATTTGCTGAGGCTAACCCATGCCCCTGCATGTAAGCCATAAGAAAGTCATAAAAATGCCTCATAAATGCACCGAACGGCTCGAGTCATCGGCGAGAATAGCACACTTCATCCACAACTGGATATCTGAAGTACTTGCAAAGGAAACGCGTTTAAAACTTCGCTTCGTAGTCGACGGTAATGAAAAGCTCACAAAAGATTAGCCTCTGACGTCGCATCGATTATATAAGAACCTCGAGAATTTATGTGGGGTTAGACGAGCGCAATAAAATTAAGGCAGTCGTTTTGTATGCCGAACTCGATGGTAAACACAAGTCGATCTACCCCGGAAGCGGCTGCATGCCATTGCTTAGTTATTAATTAAAGCCATTCTTATCCCGTGTCTTAATTAATTCAGGAAGGGGAGCCGACCTCTTCGATTCAGTTGAAGTTTGCTTCAGTGCCATTTAGTAACCTTTAATGTATATCTAATTTACTTGACTTCGTTAACTTGCTAATCTCCTTATTTAAAATCGAATAATTCAAGGTCTCTATAGCTATAGCAGTATTAGTGCTATATATTACATTAACGATTATATTGCGTCACCATTAGCTGCGGAAATATGACAGTTTATTTTACGTAATATGATTTGTTGTAAACCAGCATTTTCATTTTGGGAGCAGCCTTTTAGGCTATTATTTGTTAGTTTCGCATGCGACTTATATTACACTCTCCCGCATGCAAAAAACCCACATCCTCATCAAAACTTAATCTAACTTAAAGCAAACTTAAACTACGGACAGATTGGAACTTCAGTTTCTTAGTCGCGGGTCACCAATTTTGTGGTTCCCGCTAGAACTATTATATTGTTTATTACTGTAGAATTAGGTTCAGTAAATACAACCGTTTGTGGAAAACAATAACATCCCTTGAATTTTTTATAACACACGAACAAAATACAACATATACAAATTCGTTAATATTAATTTAAAATACAAATACGACTTTGAGTAGCCTAGTTTTCGATACTGAATTAATAAAAGACTTTGGAATCTGACCTCAGTCATCGACTCAACAAAATGCATACAAGTCAAAATATGCAGAAAACGTGATATTAAGTCAAGTTATATTACACGAAGTGAATGAACTGATGTTACGTAAAAGTAAAAGTCATCTCGAAAACTAAGCTACTGCGTCTATATATGGTGCGCCTGAATGGAAGGGACATTCCCTATTTTTTGAGTACCATAGGACTGTCCAGCTAAGCTCTCTTTTCTCTATTGTAGCACAACAGGTTGAAATCTTTCGTCAAAAAACACTTTCCCTTTTCGAGCGTTTACGACTGTATTGTCAACCGGGCATGACTTTCCCTTTTCGCCTGGTTTATTGTTATTTGGGACAAAAGGGTTTGTTGGCCAATATTCCTGCGTTTACGACATAACCCCGGCTGTGCTAGAAATTGCATCGTGAACGTTTAGACAAGTTAGTTTTGATTGTTCAACTCGACGACACAAATCACATTTGACATTACAGATGTTTCGTATTGCACGCGTACAATTGATACCTTCTCAAAGCTGACACAACGCAAACTCCACTTATTTATTAACTCATTTAGTACTGCACTTTAAGTCACATTTTTGTTTATGGCCTTCTCTTCGACAGACCTTTTCAGGCCATTCATCACCGCTACGCTACAGAACCCATGTCCACCTTGTTGCTAAGCTGAGCACTTATCCGCTAAAGTACCTATTTAGAAAATATCAATTTGTATTGCTTAATTAAACAATAACAATAAAATATATTCAAACTCGCTTTGTAAGGTTAAATATAATGGAAGAGAGAAGCAGGAAAGCGAAGATCTGCATGATTGTGCAATATACGAGATTGAGCATGAATGAACACTCAAGACATTGTTGAAAACAGCAAGAAGCATGAAAGAATTTGTTATAATTGTACCCAACTCTTTGATGAAAACCTCCTTAAGAAGAAGAATCAAATCAAATTGCGAATCTATTAAAAGGGAAGATCTTTATGGTAGTATAATATCCTAGACTACACATATTGGGAACAGCAAAAAGCATGAAACAATCTATCATAGTTGTAACCAATCTTTACTGACGAATACTACATCCTACAAAGAAGAAGAACCGACTCAAATGGAAAATCGATAAAAGCTATTAAAGGTAAAGATATTGAGCGTTACCGAATATACGAGATCGGACATGAATGACTACTCAAGACACTGCTGAAAATAGCAAGAAGCATGGAAAGATATACTATAATTGCAACCAAGTTTCACTCATGAAAACGGCAACTTTTGAAAAAGAAGCATTGAATGAAACCGCAAATCGATTACAGAAATTATTGAAATACAAGAAACGTGAGAGAATTTAGCGTAGTGGTAGCAGGTCTACTGATGAAGACGACAACTTACGAAGAAGAAAAATCGAATCATATCGCAGCATATTACGAAGAAGAACGATTGCATAAAATCGCGAATCGATTAATCCTTATGACCAAAAAAAAACTGAATCAAATCGCACATCAAATACAGAGATTGCAAAATATACGGGAGCAATACTCAATCTCAAGACACGGTTGAGAACAGAAAAAGCCAGAGAATTAATCATAGTTGTAACCGCCCTTCACTAATGAAGACCTTACTAAGAACAGGGATGAATAGTCAAGACTCTGTTGATAACATCAAGAAGGATGGGATAATCCATTACAGTTATAACCAACCTTCGCTGAAGAATACTACATCGTACGAAGAAAAATAATTGAATCAAATCGCAAAGGGATTAGAGGCGAAACTCTTTATGGTTGCGGAAGATATCTTTACTTTGAAGACGGCCTTTACCAAAAAGAAGAATTGAATCAAATCACAAACCCAAAGCGATTTAAGGGGTTGCAGAATAAATGAGATTATGTATGGATAAACACAGGCAGTATTAAAAAACAGCAAGATGTATTAGACAATCAACCATAGTTGTAGTGAACCTTCGCTAATGAAAATGATAGCTTACAAAGAATGTATCATAATTGTAAACAACCTTCACTGATGCAAACGCCAACTTGCAAAGAAGAGGAATCAAATCAGAAATCGATGAAAGCGATTAAAGGTGAATATTTTTATAGTTGCGAAATATACGAGATTACACATGGATGAATCATCAAAACACTGTGGAAAACAGCAAAAAGCATGTAAAAAGCATAGAACTGTGATAGTAGTGTAACCAAACTTCACTAAAGAAGAGTGCACACTATAAAGAAAAATAATCGAATCAAATCGAGAATCAATTAAAGCCGTTAGTGGCCAACATCATCAAGGTTGCAGAATATATGAGATTGTATATAGATGAATATTCAAGACACTATTAAAAACAGCAAGAAGAATAGGAAAATAGACTATAATTGTAACCAAGCTTTATTGATAAAGGTGGCACATTATGAAGAATGGGAATCGACTCGAATCGGGAATCTATTCAAGAGAGTAAAAGCGAAGATCTTAATGCAAAATCTATGAGATTGGACATGGATAAATACTCAGAACACTGTTAAGAACAGCAAAAAATATGCGAGGTTCCATAACAGTTGTAGCGAACCTTCACTAATGAAAACGTCACTTTTCTAAGAAAAACAATCGAAATAAGTCGCAAATTGATTAAAGCGATTAAATGCGAAGGTTTTCATAGTTGCGGAATATACGAGCTTACACCTGGATAAATAGTCAAGTTACTGTTAAGAACAGCAAGAAGTGTGGGAACATCTATCATAGCTGTAGTCAACATTCACCGGAAGGTTGCAGCCCACGAAGAAGAACTGAAGATACCTACTACTGGAAATACAAAGTAACATAGGGGAAGCTGTCATAGTTGTAGCTATACTTCACTGATAAAGACGACACCTTACGAAGAAAAAGAGGCGATTCAAATCGCGACTGCATTGAAGCTATTAAAAATAAACATCTTTAAACGCTACCGAGAATAGCAAAAAAGCATGGAAAAATCTAGCATAGTTGTAACCAACTTTTACTAAAAAGAAGAATCAAAATAGACACCGAAGCGATTAAAGCGATTAAAAGAGAAGATCATTATCGTTGCGGAATATACGAGATTGAACATGATTGAATACTCAAAACACTGTTCAGAACAGCAAGAAGCATGGTATATTCTATTATAGTTGTAACCAACTTTTACTAAAGTGGTATATTACTAAAAAGAAGAATCAAAATAAACACCGAATCGATTAAAGCGATTAAAAGAGAAGATCTTTATCGTTGCGGAATATACGAGATGGGATATGGTTAAATACTCAAAACACTGTTGAGAACAGCAAGAAGCATGAAAGATTCTATCATACATTGTAACCAACTTTCACTGGTGAAGAAGAGGAATGGAATTAAATCGCAAATCCATTAAAGCCGTTAATTGCAAATAGCTTCATGGTTGTGAAATATACGAGATTGGGTATGGATGAATACTCAAGACACCGTTGAGAACAGCAAAACGCATGAGCGAATCTACCATAGTTGTAACCAACCTTCTCTAATAAAAACAGCATATGACGAAGAAGAATTGTATCAAATCGCAAATTCATTAGAGCGATTAAAGGCCAAGATTTTTATGGTTGTAGACTATACGAGGTTGGGCATGGACGAATATTCAAGACACTGCTGGGAACAGAAAGAGGCATAGGAGAATTTATCGTAGCTGTAATCAAAATGCTCTGATAAAAACGATAAATTATTAGGAAAAAAATATAATCACATCATGTATCGATTAAAGGCGAAGATTTTCATGGTTGTACGATATACGAGATCGAACATAAATGAATACTGGAGACACTATCGAAAACAACAAGAATCATGGGAGAATTTGTCATGACTGTTAACAACTTTCACTGATGATAACGCACCTTACGAAGAAGAGGAATCGATTCAGATCGAGAATCGATTAAAAGCGAAGATGTGCGTGGTTGCCGACTATGCGAGTTTGAACATGAATGAATACTTAAGACGCTGTTGAGAATAGGAAGAAGCTATCATAGTTCTAATCAACTTTAAATTATGAAAACGGCACCTTACGAAGACGAAAAATCGAATAAAATCGCGAAGATCTTCATGGTTACGAAATATACAAGATTCGACATCGATGATTACACAAGTTGCGATTGAGAACAGCAAGAAACATGAGAGAATTTAGCATAGTTGCAACCAAACTTCACTTTAAAGGCGAAAAAGCACTAAATCGCAAATCGATTAAAGCGAGTAACAACGACGGTCTTCATGCTTGTGAAATTTTAGAGATTGTACATAGATGAATATTCAAGATACTGTTGCGAACAGCAAGAAACATGGAAAAGTCTACCATGGTTTTAGCCAATTTCCGCCGTTGAAGACAATGCCTTTCGAAAAAGTATTGAGTCAAATTGCAAATCGATTAAAGCGATTAAAACCGAAGATCTTCACAGTTGCAAAATATACGGGATTAGATATATCCGAAGAAGAAAATCGCATAAAATCCCCAGTCGATTAAAGCTATTAAAGGCGAAGATCTTTATGGTTGCGAATTATACGAGTTTGGACATGGATAAATACTCAAGACGCTGTTGAGAACACCAAGACACCATGGAACAATCTATCATAACTGTAACCAATCTTCTCGATAAAGGAATGTTACGAAGAGAATAATCGAATCAAACGCAAATCGATTAAAACGGTAAATATATTCTGATGACCAATCGAATATATTCGATACATCAGTTTTAATCACGATGAAACTACGTTTTAGCATAGGCCAAATGGGAATGACACAGCTACCATTATATTAAAAATAACTTTAAACTTAAAGTTTAGCTACCACTTTGAAATACATCCGTTGTGGCATGGCTTCTACATATTTTGTATTCATTGCTTCTATTCGATTCCATTCCAGCTTACGTTACACTGCACAATTAACTGTGTTAAATTCAATGTCTTTTTTGAGTCTATGTGATTCCATTTGAATAATCTTAAATTGATTATCTTCTGATGTCGAATAAAATTAAGTTGAATTGTATAGAATCGATACCATGCCTATTCTATAATTATACCAAGATATTTAATTTCAGATATTTGTTTCGTTTTTGATTTATTCAATGCTAAGTTACTACTGTTTCCAGCTTACCAATATCATTAGACTATCGTAAGCAAGGATATTTTTTTAGTTATATATCTGTCTATATAATCTAGGTATAGAGTAAGTAACAGTGGTCCAAGTGTAGATCCCTGAGCTACACCTAATTTAAGATGATATTTAATAAACTATTGACTTTCGGATAAATAACTTTTAAACCATTTGAGCGTATTAATTCGTAATTTAACAGGTCTTCATTTTCAGCAAGAGACGTTTTCTGTAAATAGTTTGAATAACTCACGTCGGATACTACCTCACAGAACATAATGATTTGATTAACTTCAGTATTTAACTTTTCAGCTGGAAGCGAATTTAAAATAACTCAACGCCCCCGTGGACACTGCCCTTACTGTTGCCCTTTAACCAATCCCGCCGACCATGTCGTCTTTTACTTCACCAACAAGCTGCGGAAGGGAGCGATGACCCCGATAAGATTAACCACAAAAGCAGGGGCCCTCAAAGCAGCTGGAGTGGACAGCAATTTGCCCACTGTCATCTACATACATGGTTTCTCGGAACACGGTCGCGGGGTCAGCGCTAGAATGATGCGTGACGGTAAGCTTCACGATGATCACTCTAAAACAACCGATCCGTTAACACGAGCAACCCTTTGCAGCCTACCTGAGCAGACCTGATAATTACAACGTGATGCTGCTCGACTGGGGGATTCTGAGCGCGTTTCCTTGGTATCCCATCGCCGCTAGGAACACCAAGGTCGTGGGGCCGCTTCTTGGACAGTTCCTGAACTTCTACGATGGAACAGGGGAGTTGCCCATATCAAAAATCCACATTGTAGGGTTCAGTCTGGGAAGTCATGTGGCGGGATTCGCTGCGAAGACCTTGGGGGCTAAAAGGAAGCTTCCAAGGATAACAGCCCTGGACCCAGCCTTTCCAGAGTTTTCCCTCTCAGGTAGTTTGGCTTTATTTTTTCTATTGTTCTCAACCATTTCTTCTTTGGGTATTTAGTGTTCTAGCATACTGATCATCATGACTGATGTCATCCATTAAGTCATTCATCATCTAGTTGTGTTCAGTTTTGTTTCAGCACGATTTATCCTAAAAGGCAATCGTCAAGGATAACGTTTACCATTACATATCTGTTGTAACCTTGCTAACGTTTCTAGCAAATCATTTGCGTAACGTAAATGTAGTAAATATTTTCCATTGATCTAAATGCCATCGTACTTCTAAACAGTTTTGGAGAGACCGTATCACCATCTCAACTTCTTCAATGTACCTTTATCAGGTTCGTTTTGACGTAACATATCTAGATTATATTATTCCTTGCAATTCTATATAACTTTTAATTAATTTTATGCAACTACAATCAGTTTTACATCTTTGTAGCGTGTCCTGTGTAATTGAGGTCTCTATCGTGTGTATGATCTTCTCGAAATCAATAAACGTCATGCAGTATATGGTGGTTAGCTATGCTCGGTACTTCGTCTAATTGTCGAGTTTACTGTGTTAATGAAACAATTTGAAATTCTACTTATTCGACAGGTTATTCAATTCGGTCTGACTTATTTTCGTAATTGCTTGTTTTTATCCTCTGAAAAATATCTGAAGTTCCTATATGTATACCTGTTCGAAAGCTGTACAATTTTCATTCAATTCTGTTAATCGGTTTGTGACCAGGTTTATGAGCCGATAATTATAATTATAGACGCAAGCTATATAGAATACAGAAGAAAGTGAATCATTGCTGGTACAATTAACTTAATCGTGGTAATACAGACACCTGCTTGTCATTTTCGAATATGGCTGACATTTTGTCGACTCAACAGATCTAATTCTATAATTATTATTCTTACTCTTGCTAACATAGACCACATTTAATAGAACATATTTATTTTTACTTCGACACGAAGTGTACGAAGTATTGAAATTCTTTCATATCAAATATCTTTAAAATTCGTATCAACCGACTAATGAACCGACTATACCAAATCTCCGCCTCGGCTGTGCGGATCTTTTGGTGAAGACCCCAGGCCCCTAGATACCTCCCTCGTATTGGGGGGGGGGGAGGCTAAGCGTGCTGTGTGGTGTACGTATGTTCGTATGTGTACACGATTCCGGTCGCCAGGAACCTTCCTGAAGTCTTGCATCGTTTTCATACGATGGATCTTCCAAAAATGACGGCAACATCAACTTTTGAGGTATGGTCAAAGGCAAAAAATTTCTTTTTGTTTTTTTGTTTTTTTTTATAAATTACTGGTTCATAACATTTCATTGTACTAGCGAAACGGAGTGATGCTGAGTGTCGAAGTATTCTTAGAAAGCACCGAAGTGCGCTTTTCTTGCGTGGGGGGTACCGAATATTTGCAAATTATTTTGCGAATTCTAGCAGATGAACATTAAAGCAACAACTTTAAATTTCGTTAGGCATGCCAGCTTTCCCTATTACATTCTAACATTCCAGATACATCGCAACGGATATCCCTAGACGACGCCGAATATATCGACGTGATACACACGGACGGAGGGGCGTACGGTCTTCCCATCTCTGTAGGGCACGCCGACTTTTACCCCAATGGGGGCAGCGCTGTGCAGCCCGGGTGCGAGTTCTCAAAGCTATCCCAGCGCGGAATGTTGGATCACATAGGTTAGTCCCTATTTGCAATATTTCAAAATTGGTCTTTCGAGCCGGATTTTACAAAATCCGTCTGAAAAGGTCACTTGTTAATAGTTAACTTTTCAGTCTTGTGCAGCCACTTCTACGCTGTGTACTTCTACGCGGAATCGGTCAGAAATCCAACAGGTTTTCCGGCAACCAAGTGCGGCCCATTTCGCAACTGCGGTTTTACTACCCACGCCTACATGGGTTTCTTGGCCAGTAAAAGGTAAGTAGCTGCATCAAGCAAGGCGCTTGCCCCTAATGCATCTTTTAGCACGACTTTAGGGAACTTTTATTTGACTACGAACGATCACGCACCGTTCGCGAGGTCTGCTGAAGAGCAGGCGAAGACGCCGAACCGGAGGCTGCCGTGAGGTCCGGCCGAATCGTCAGCCCGTGACGGATTCTAGTTAAAAGCCAGACTGTGCGAAAGGAAGTACCAGTGCAAAAATAATTCAGGCGAAATGTGCAACTTGTTGAGATATTAATGCAATTACGTTTGCGTGACTGGGACAATACTAGTCGCAGCGGCGGCATAATTTATAGAAATTTTCATGAAATATTAAATGTTTGTGTCTGGAGATTCCCGTAATTTGATGGGCTCCGCATAAAAAGCCTTGTGGGGGCGTTGTGACAACAGGGGCGAATGTATATGTACAACAAAAGTGGTGAAAATCAAAAAGCAACTGAAAGTTGTTAGAATATCAACTTTTATAGAATATATCGGTTTAATAAGAGATAGATAAATATAGTACTCTGTTAAATAAGTGCCATGTTATGTAAATAATAATTAACGTAGTTGTAAGGATTAAACTGGCTGTGACAATAAATAATCAAGTTCTAGTGTAGCTGTTATATGTACACTAACTTAAATCTTAGTGATCTTTAGTTTAATATAAGTAGCTTTTACTAAAAACTCGTTAATATAAAAACAAATAATATAAACTCCTCTACTTCTTTCAGGTCGATTTTAAGGTTCTAGGTAAATAGACCGAACTCAATAGACCGAAAGGCAGTTGACCGAACTCAATTGACCGAAAAGCAATAGACCGAAACGTCACTAGACCGAAACAGCAATAGACCGAAAATCACTTGGTCGAAAATATGTTATGGTTAAAGTACACATTAGGTTAGGTTTTGCGTCAGTTTTGACACAAACTGACTCAAAACCTAATCTGCTAACCTCATATTTGACATGACTTACAATGTCACGAACATAAACAGTGCCAACGTAAGAAAAAAATCACAACCATTTATGGTCACCCGGTACCATTAATGTCAAAACTTTAAGTGTCAAATTCTTTTCATGGAATAAAATTAGATTCTCTTTGATTTACTAGAATAAAGTTAAAATAAAATAAAAAACAAAAAAAACTTCTAAACACGCCAGTCCTAAGCTTGAATAAAGTGTGAAGAAAAGTTGATGCTATTAATGTTAATAAATGTAACCGTAATATATTTTCGACAAAGTGATTTTCGGTCTATTGCTGCTTCGGTCTAGTGACGTTTCGGTCTATTGCTGCTTCGGTCTAGTGACGTTTCGGTCTATTGCTATTCGGTCAATTGAGTTCGGTCAATTGCTTTCGGCCTATTGAGTTCGGTCTACTCGCCGTGTACTACCCGATTTTAAAAGTTATAGTATTTACCAGATTTGCATCACTCTGAGAGGACTTATATTTTCAAAATACCTAATTCGTATTATATCGTAACGGTGCACACTCTGGTTGGATTTAAGGTGTGGGTGAACCTACGTTGTAGATGTTTGTTTTGACGTGCCTCGGCTGGATCACGAACCATCACTCTAGACAGCTTTACTTATGGTAACTACTGGCTAACTACTCAAGTCGGATAGAGGCTGGAGACCTTCGCTTCCCACTTTGAAAATAAACAACATTATCTACTAAGGACAAATGTGAATGCACTACATACTTCTACGAGTACTGCGGTATTTCAAAAACTGTGATTGCGTAAGATGGTTGTCGGCGGCTTTGTTCAACCACAATAAAAGCTGGGTGCTTGTATTTTGCCCCACGTAGCAGAAATAACAGTACGGAAAGAAAAGCGGCCCGCAATCTTACTAACAGTGAAGTACTGCGGTGTCGAATTGTCATCCGTTTAGAGAAATACATAGAGACCTAACGAATTAAGAGTTAGATAAGAAGTCGGTGTACACACAATTAAGATACTACAGTGTCGGATTGTGGAATATTAAAAGTTGTAAAAGTGAGACCAAGAGGCGGTGTTGTGCACACAGTCTCACTAACAGTTATCATACTGCGCTGTCAGATTGTGATTAACCTAGAGAAGTATGAGTTAGACAAATTCTGATCTGTTACAGCAGTTATTCGGACTATTCGCAGGGCTGTCACATGAACCAGACCTTGCTTTTCTTCTCTCTGCAACACCAATCAAATGCGTTTATACTTATAAAAACACCTCGGTTCCTAGTCGCAAAACGGGCAGCCAATGACAAAAATCCTAAATTTCGTTGCCAGAAAATCCCTAAGCTAATTCCAATCCCCACAAATGGTTCATCATTTGCCAAACAAATTTTGATTGGAGATTTCCTATGGCGTTCCGAAACTTTCCTCAACACTTGTTCTTTTGTTTTATAACAGCCCCATTCATTTTAAGTTAATTGAGCTCGCGGTTTCCGGTTGTATTTCCACCGCCGTAATTTCCCTGTTATAATTAGCTCTGTATCGCCGCCTTGTCTGATAAGCCATGTGCTAAAAGGATGGTGTTACCAGTCCAGGTCCGCTAAATTCCTAACAGTTGCAAATAATATCGGCTTACACCTTATTCAAAACAAACGGAACCTTTCGTTAAGGCTTGTAATTGTTGGCATATAACTATTTACAAATAATTATTTACATCTAGCTATCAAAATAAAATAAAACAAAAGGTAACGGTCGCACGTACCCGACCTTTACAAAAAAACAACTTTGGGTATGTAATATAACCCTAATAGAACCCACTGTATTATTAAGCTTTTGGTAAGTTTTATTTCCACACCTTATAGTCAATAGTGCTGTAATGATCAAGAACTTATCAATTGAAAGAGCGAAAAAATTCAAATATCTAGGTACCTGGCTACACCAAAACTGGAACTCAGACGAAGGTGTCAAATGCTTTCATAAAATACAGAATGGTCCTCTCACACGGAGTCGAAACCTGGACTCTGAAAACAGTCGGTATAAACAGACTCGAGATGTTCGAGATGTTGATCTAGCAAGACCAAGATCAAGAGTTACTTGCCTACTTTAAGAAAACAACCTGGAACACGCAATGAGCAACCCTAAATTCAAGTTGTTACGATTAATAATCGAAGGTAAAGTTGAAGGAGGAAGAGAAATTGTCACAAAAAATTTGTAAAAATGTATACAACCATGGATAAACGCGAAATAATGAAACATTTGCATTAAATGAAAAATCAAACGAGAAATTTTTAAATGTCTTAACTGCCTTAACATCATTTAGTGGAAAGGAATCCTACCAAAGTGTAAACGCCACTCTAATGCTTTGCTATCGTTTTGCGGATCTAATGTTGTATTTGCAGCAATTAAAAGCTAGAAACATATATACACAAGAGGTGTGAAGAAATTTAGAATGCAAATTTGAACATTAACATCGTGTAAAACGCTTCAGCTTCAGATGGCCCCCTAGATCACTCTATTTCATCCCACTGTACTTTTCCCTTTGGCGTAATGGTAAAATGGTAAAATATAATTTTCTGTAAAACCAAAAAGTGCGAAAGTTGTTGGGTTGTTAGAATCGTTTGGGAATCCCCCATGCTGATAGCTTTTGAACACACGCGCCAGAGCGAGCCGCGTCATTCGTATCGTCAAATTTCATCTCGCGTTGGGTCGTGGGTGTCAAATCGGCTGAGGGTATGTAGATGTGATGGAGCACAAACGTTTATAAGTTTTAAGTTTAGTGTAATCTCATGTCGACCAATGGTCGGATGCATTCAAAGGAGCATCTTTTTTAGCTACGCTCTGTAAAGTAGGAGCGTCATTGACATCCAGTACATCAAATACGAAAGGGGCCATAATTATACAGTGCTTTCGTAAAGTAGTGGATAAATTCGTTAAAAATTCAAGGAATAACTTTTGAAAAAAACGCTCGGACCCGTCGATTTTTATTTTTATTTGAGCATTATTTGAAATAAAATGCGTACATATGAGGTATGGCGTTATGAATGTTTTTTTAATGGAAACCCCCTTTTTTTATTACGGAATCTGAAAGAACGCATCTTTTTACTTACGCTAAGGTAATTTTTGGGTATAGGTCACATTACCAAAAATTAAGAAAAAAAAATTAAATTTGCAAAATACTGAATTTGATTTTAAGAAGTATGATTTTACACTTCTATCAATGACAGCAATCAACAAAAAACATATCGGTCGTCGTAGTTGCTGTCAGGCAGACAACAGTGCACAATTTGTACATTTAATTTAGTTGTTTTAGAAATTACGATTGCAACTAAATTTAGTATTTTGCAATTTTTAATTTTTTTTCTTAATTTTTGATCATCTTATCTATACCCAAAAATCAGCTTAGAGTAAGTAAAGAGATGAGTTCTTTCAAATTCCATAATAAAAAAAGAGGGTTGCCATTAAAATAAAACATCGATAACGCCATACCTCATATACGGGACACCCTGTATGTATGCATTCTATTTCAAAAAATGCTCAAATAAAAATAAAAATCGACGGGTCCGAGCGTTTTTTCCAAAAGTTATTCCTTGAACTTTTAACGAATTTATCCACTACTTTACGAAAGCACTGTATGTAACAGTATTAAGATAACATGAACAACAAAATAGAATGCTTGAGTAGGAAAGAGATGGTCATACGATAAAATTATTTTAGTAGGCATGTTTAGTTGACTTATGTCATAATTAAAATAAGCGTCATGCCTACTCGAATATTTACTACTATATTTATCTCTTTCTTACTAAAGCAATACGTGTTATTTTCTTGTTCATGTTATCTCATTGCTGTTATATATAATTGTGGCCCCATCGGTACGTACGTATATCGATTCGCAACTCAGGCATCCCGAAAAGTTCTGGAAAAACTTTCTGTTTAACTCGTGGTGGATTTATGCTGAATGCCCTTAAATATTCCTGAACTACCGCTAAATATTCTTCAAATTTTGGTGTCCATTTTGCCCACGAGTTTCATATTGCAAATCCAGCCTTAACGCACTGGTTAAGCTAAGTTATTTATGGTTTATGATTATCCTGCATGTGTGATTTGCCGTTAATTTGATTTGTGTTTTATGTACCTAGAAGTCTCCTTGTGAAAATCACCGCTTATTTTTACATGTCCTTAAAGTAATCTTGACGTTGTAAAATAAGTGTTGGGACATATCCCCGTTCATAGTGTAGTATCACCTTCAGCGCTCTGCACTAGTATATTAATATTCTTTTCCCCTATGAAATTATTTCGCCGGGGTCGTCAGCTAGTTTTCCTAATAACACGCAGGTAGAATATTTTGAAATGTTCAGTATTATTCTTATTTGTAAAGCACACTGCAGTTTCGCTTGTTTTGCAGCGAAGTAACCATTTCCAAAGATACAGAAATGAGATAAGGTCCAAATCCCGAAGTTGAGACCCGTACACATTTTCCGTTTTCCTAGCGAAATAACAAAAGCATTTTCACCACACCGACTGATTTGGGTTTTAGTAGTAGTATTATCCATGTTAGGATCTGAACTATTTCTGAAGTACTAAATATCATCTAAATATGTGCGCTTACAGCAAAATTTGAAGGTACATAGATTGGTAAATTCTGTGGAGCACTTGAAAATATCCTGGCCAACATTGTTTTTCAACCATCTCTCATAATGCCTGATTATTTCAACTTTAAAATTTGTGAAAGTTAATTCGAAATTTGCACTAAATATAATAAAAGAAAACGCTCTCTAAGTGTTGCAATTATAAATGCATTGTTTTAACAGCATATTCTCAGATTGTGCACTTTGAGATCTCATAAGAAATCAACATTAAATACCTGAGGAGAGAGTTAAACCCCAGAAATTGGCTAGTTGCAAATTAGAATCTTCTTAGAATGATACTTAGTGCTAGCATCCTCAATGTTAGCAACTATTTAACTTGTTAATTTTAATTTTTATATTGTGATGTATTAACCAGTATAACGATCTTTATAACGTAGTTTGCTGGTTAATTAATTTTTCTTCTCCAATGTGGTGTGTTTTTAAAATTTTATTCTTACCTCGTTTTCAACGTTTAAACTTAACCTCATTTTAACCTACAAATTTAACACGAGCTTCTACTACCAATGATCATTATGGCCCGAGGATGAAACCAGTTTGGTTTCGAAACATGTTGGCACTTTATATAAATGTATGTGGAGAAGACTATTGGATTTTCTTGCTTCTTATCAAGACATCTCCACTATTAGCATGATGGATCACCTTCATATCATAACTGACCTTGTGAATTTGGAAGATTTTGAACCTAAGCCTGAAATGCCACTCTGGAGTAAATGGTGCCAATAGAACACTAAAGCATCGCAAATCAGCAAGTAGTGAAGACGAAACTCAAGTGATATGTCCTATATGTAACTAGATTTGGAGAAAGTAAAATGGCCAAATAATTGAGGTGCATCCTCGTTTACATCTGCAACCAAAGAAAAAATGCAACCCCTAACTTTAATAACTATCGTACACTTACTTTCCATGTGAGAACAATCGTGCTACAGATCATAAAACATCGTCTCAATCCTTTTCTGGCATCACAGATTTTAACGAACCAAATTGATGAAAGTGCTGCCATGTTTGTACCTTTCCCGCGTACAATTTCAAGCACACGCCGCTGATATAAACTAGTTGAGGGAATGTTTTTGCGCTGATCGCGAAGGAGGCGACCAGCATATGCAACTACCTTCTAGTACAGAACTCTCCTTGAGCAGAGAGGCTAGTAAATTGTGCAATTATTCTTGTTTTAGTCGGAAGGAAGGTTGAGAGATATTAAGCATTTCGCACGTGTGTTTGTGGCCGGTGCGGCTTATTTTCGTGATTCAATAGGATTCAGAAGTAATTTAACCACAGTAAAAACATTTTGTTATTACGATAATTAAGACTTCGGTAATGCTTAAAACCTTGATGTTCCGTTTATCGTTGATGGAGAAGCTCCGGCTGCCCGCTAATTATTTGACCTGTATTTTTGTATCAATTTTCTACTGTGTTTGTGTATGTTTCGTAAAGTGAATATGCAGATGTGTTTAAGCAAATAAGGCTTCTCTTTCTGAGTTGGAAACGTCGCAAACACCTTTAGGTTGAAGCACTCAACTCAGTGACACCAACAAACAGTTATAATCAACTGCTAGCTATAAACACCTACACTTTCAGAGTAAAACCCCGCCCATGTCCCACTGAAGCCAGCCGACTACATTTGTAGTTTTGTTACAGGTCGTATATGAGTTTTCAATTGTAAAAGAACATGGGACAAAACTGATGGTACTTCGTCAAGTAAGCACGTTGCAAATAACAGACATAGGCGACAAGGAACATGTTTTCCATAGTTCTACATGAGGTGGAAACGAGAATAAAGTCTGTAAACGGATGAATCCATTTTGCTTGACTTAAGATAGAAGTTATCCACAATATGTTTTGATAACTGCAGTTTTTCGTCACGTCGTTGAGCGCTCCTTGAAAAAGCTCATCATTGTCGGAAACGTACATAGACGAAGAAGCCAATAAGGTCATTCGATAAACTGCAGCATGCTACTGGTGAATCATATTACAATGTTTTAAAATCAGCAAAAGACTGCGATGGATAAAGGAATCTTGTAATAAGAAATGTTCGTGGGGATTAAGACCTTCAGACATGAGGAAACCAATAGAGAGAGTACTATAACAACAGGCTCAATGATCCAAAACACAATTACCGTAATTGTGTGCTATGAATATTTACATCTGTGGTTTGGAACGCTTGTAGCTACTAAATACTATTGACTTTAGCAGAACAAGTGAAATTAGCGTTATTACTAAAAGTAGGTAAAATCATCAGTGTTCATACTTTAAGGCTGAAAAATGTAATTTTTGCAAACAACGACAAAATTAAATCAACTTTGTCGTGCATAAAATTAAATTATCACAGTCATTAATTTGAAATGTAATTAGCTCTCACCTGTTGGATTTAAATTTAAACGTCGACACTTCACCTGCACTACAGCTTCGCGCACCTTCGCAATTTCAAGTTGTCGATAAACCGCAAATCCGTTCTCACCCATTCCAGTGTAATCCAACGTACATACACTTAGCTGCCTAGAAGTGGCTTTAAAAATGATAATCGATTCGCCCTGCCCTCATTAGGGCGGCATCGACCACCACATTTATGAAGCCAATATTCGTATTCCGTACCAAAAATAGGCGCCTGTTAACAAAATGGAAGCATTAGTGCGAACCGCTAGGGTAAATATATTTAAATTTGATGCGGGACCTCCGCACGCAACCCATACGCCGAGCAGCGGAACTACATTAAGTTGCGGTTGTAGACAAGCCAAATATTCACTTAAAAAAGCGATCTGCATATCGTGCAACCTTCACCCTCGGCCTTAACGCGAAGCTACTTCCTGTTGGCAGACACGTAGCCTCGACCAGGCCTGCAGTTGAAATAGAAAATGATGTCAAAGTTTGGCCGACTGACTGTCTTTTTACAAGATAAAAGAGAGTATAAAAATGTTCCTGTGGGAATTCGTTAGAGTGCAACCGTCATCGCAACTTTGCAATTTTCTGGAAATGATAATGTTGTTAATTTGTGGAACTATATTGTAGTAGGTATTGTAAACTACAATGCGGACCTGGTTCTCTTCAGGCGGCCGATATAGGAATATGTCTATTCTATCATTCTTCCAAATTATTTTATAAAGAATGTATCACATTTAGGCGCCCGCATATAATTTCTCCACATTAAATTAACGATTATATCAACAGTGTGGCAGCAATTAAGTATGAAATTATTTAGTTCCAAAACTGATTGAATAACAGTGTAAAAATTATGATAATCCATCAGCGACTGAATTTAGCTGAAAACATAAGCTAGCTTTAAACAGTACAAAATATTTTCCTTACTACAGGAATCACTCCTAACGTATTAAATACGTTAATAAGCTTAGCAAGGACTATAGTTCGACAAGGTAAAGTCTGGCTTTATACAAAATACAACCTGGATTTATATAGTCAAAATGAAATGGACTGGGCTAATGCTCACGTCGTAAAGATATCCCAACTCAACATCTACTAAAGGCAGATACCAAATCGTACTATGATAAAACTGAATTACAGTATATATGCACCATGTACTGGCCTAACTACAACAGAAAGTACCTGCCTTGCATCTCCGCAAAGTTCAGTTTATTGGATTACCCACAAACAGGTCACGTTTGGTCACAGACTTTTTTTTTGCTCCTCTGCTGAAAGCACGTCAACTGATTCCCTTCTCCAAAATAGTCCCCGACGCTGATTTTTTCTTTCTCTAACTGGTATCGGCAATATTGCCATCCCGTACATCCACAACAATCACCACATCCGGCAGGTAACCCCAAAAAGTAAGTACTTCAAAAAGTAAGTCATCGGAAAAAAGGCGAGAGCGAAAAACAATGTTCCGTAAGCGAAAGAATGTCTTACTAGAGCTCTCCCTATTTCAACATCCGAAAGTTGTGCTAGTTTCAAATTTTTTCACAAACTTGTGAATTGTTGATCTATATTATTAAATTTAACCGAGAATAAATCACGAACTGTCCGTAAACTGACGTCATTGTAAAATGCTTTGATAATAAATAACCTTTCTTTATTAGAATATTCAACATTATTATTCAAAGTAATTAGTTAAATACATGAATTAATAATTAACAGAAAATAACATTTATTTTAGCATAAACAAATGTGATCGTGGCTGGTCTGTTTTTTTTGTGAATAAAACGAAAAATATTTATTACAGTTTTTAAGCTATTTCTATCTTAAACAAGCAACAAATTCAAATAAAGTAGTATCAAATTAAGTGCATTTTTTTCTCTTGAGTGATGCCACTATCAGTTCTATCAATTCAAGCGACAATCAGGAATCTGCATTATATACGATTTCCTATGCTATTTCTCTATGTTCGCACCTTAAGTGAAACACTCTGTATAGGTCTATTGAGCGAATGCGAGAATTTATTAGCCTCATCTTTACCCCATACTTTAATCAAATCAACTGTCTCAGATTTTATACGACCACACATTTCCATTTGGTTACTATCCGAGTTGTCAATCAACGCACCAAGATAATTCGATATATTCTGGGAGTAGCCTGTAACAGCTAGAGGGCGCGTTAATAGGTGGTGGATAGGGAAATGCGTCCCAGATATGTTATGAGAAAAATCAAACACCTGCAGCGGACCAACAGGTACTGTAGAGTCTGACCTTGAATAGGTGGCTGCAAACAGCGTTTGCTCCAGAGTCGGTGGCTAAAATTAAAGTGCAAAAAGCAACGGGAAACTACTTCATCATTTTATTTCGCAAGGACAAATGAGCATAAGTTTAAATTGCAGCGAAGCTAGATAGAATAATGTGTTTAGTAGTTCAAAGACCAGTTGTCTACTGAGGAGGTCATTCGCACTATGCTAGATCTCCAGTAAAATAAGTAAAGTTGCATAAGAACTTTTGGATTCTGGAAGGAATGAAGACAATATTCACAGAGTGATTCCAACGTGTGTTAAATTCAAAATATTCCAATCCAAGAAAGCGGAGTTTGGAATTGATTTGGTTGGACCATTGTACTTGAAAGAATGCAGAAAATGAAGCAAAGTTTTATTCACGTGTACCATGTATCGGACTATTCACTTGGAATTGGTTCACTTCCTATCCCCAGGTGTGTCTTCATATGGATTAAGCAAGTTTATGCCACAGAAAGGTTGGTCATCCATTGCGTACAGTGATAATGGAAATACTTTCGTTAAGGCCGGCAATGCTTTCGATTCATTGAAATGAGATAATATTGAAAATGATGGAGCGAAGTGCGCCACCAACTTCGGGGGTATATAATTATTTTACAGAAACCAATTCTAGATTTAAACACCAAACGAACATGTTTCAATGACTCAAACTAGCTTTAAATCGTACTAAACAAACGTTTAGGTTACTGGAGATACCGAAGAACCGAGTATCTATAGATACAGTGAAGGCAGGGTGCGGTTTTCTATAATTAGCAAAGTGTGTTCAAATTACTAAGAGGCGCCAAAGAATCTTTTACAACCGATAAGTCCATTAGTTTACGAGAACTCTTAAATTTATTAAAGTACTATGCGTAGCCAATTCGCTACGACCTAAAACAGAGTAAAAAAAGGTTCGACACCTCAACGGCTTGCATTAGCTATACACAAAACCATATAGTACACATGAATGGGTTATCTTCATTAACGACAATACATAAAATACAAAATGTTACATCAGTTAATGTCAGCACTCATATAAATAACAAGCCACAAATACAGCCAACTCTACAGTTGCTACCAATTATAGGAGTTTACCTAGCACACAACAAAATTCAATATTTAAAAATGTAACAAATTTACGTTGATGCCGCATGTCGAACATAGCAGGGGGGCGACAATAATAGTATGCTAGCACTTAGTTATGTAAAAATTTAGAATGTTCCGTAAATACGGCAATAATTACTGACAAACTCGGAGGTGATTGCAACACTAGCTGGTGATTCCAATCTTTCGGTGCGCTTAATGTACAGTCGCGGAATTAAAAATCCGGACGAGTCTTAGAGGATTTTTGCAATTTTTGGGCAATGTAATTACTTACATTTTTTGTTCGACTCTTAAATGAGGCATGCTGTCATATACGAGTAATTATTTTGACTTTGACTAATTTCACCACTTAACCTGATAACTAAAGTAAAGTAAGACATACACTAAATTAGTTTAAGTGTCCGGATTTTTAATTCCGCGACTGTACAAATTCGTTTTCACCTCCATAGCACAAGAACATGTTTTAATACTCTCACCAATACGAGGTGGCGTTAACAAACCAAACAACAGCAATCAGCTACCACAAGCAAGCGGAGACCGCAACAAGGAGTCAGCAACAAACAGAAAACTCAGCAATGGTTACAAATTCGGCTACCAAATTAGTAGTACAGCCTAGCTGCTCATACTTTAACGACTCCAAGTCGGCTCTTCAGATCGCAGCTTCAAGACTTAAATCGCAACGCCAGAAAAATCCGCAATCAAATGCGATGGATAATTAAGACCCAAATATCTTGTATAAATCAACCATACAAATCCGCGGTAGCGCGAGTAAGCTAGAACACTATTCTTGCGCTCGTAAGTCACTATAAACTAGTCTTAAAGTTAATATGAAGTAAACACGTGCGATCAAGTGAGAGACGTTTACAGAAGCAAACGAGGAACAAAAAACATAGCCGCAGGTGTGCGGAGACAATTGAATGATGCTTGGCCTAGTTACGTATGACAATGGATTGACTGAAGGCCGTTAAAAACAAGTTCGGCAACCTCAATGTTGAGCTTTTCTGACAGGGTACAATCACTGGACCATTAAAGCGCAACACTTTTTACCCGTAACAAACGGTTCACTGGACAAAATCAGTTTGATAAGAAAACTAAACTAGGTATATTTATTAGAGACGATTTAAGGAAAATATTCATAAATGCATACTTGGTTTAGTTCAAGGAGCGTCCACGAAGTATTATCGTCAAAGAAAAATTGGAGACGTTGTCCTTACTGGAGGTGATAAAAACAAATAGATTAGCCACTGGAAAACATATTAGAAATTTGCCTGTGAAGGATTTATTATCTGGAAATAGGTTCGTCGGCAGAAGTCACAATTCCAGAATCAGTGAACGCCAAATATTAATTACTGAAATCCCTTGTAGCACATCGATCAATATGTAAACATGACGCGCCGTGAAAGCGTCTAAGCTTGACTCGCAGACTTAGAAGAAGTGTTCGGATGCTACCCGTCCTAGCATTTTTCACCATCTTACAAAAGACCACTTCCATGATTTGTAATAAATATACTTTTCTAAAAGATAATTAATTGATTACTTCTTACTTTCTATTACGAATTTACTGAAAACATTCTTAGTTGCTTTTCTAAAGGTGGTAGGGTTGATTACTTTCAATTACGTCATTAATGTCGTACATTGCCTGATCTTACGGCTTTAGTACAGGTGCCTTTAGTACAGACTTCATTCAAGTTGGAAATAACAAAAGCCATACTCCCAACCTAAAAATATTGAATTTCATATTACGTTTTAGCAACGCCACTTTGAAATAAATGCCAATAAAAGCGCGTGTCTCCCCTAGATAAACACTTCGATTGCGAACCTGCCCGCTGGCTTCCGCCACCAGGACGTAGGGGTGGCGTGTGGGGCCCGAAAAGCAACGCTATGGACGTGCCAGCAAATGAAAAACGCTGGACCTTCACGCAAGCCCTCAATTACGGAGCCCAGCCGAAGTAGGCCGTGAAAATCAAGGACGCCAAATCCGGGCCCGCCAAACCCTAGCTATCTGCGTCGTTATCTGTAATGATGGACTGGCCAAAATAGGTCGAATGGAAACTAGGTATTAAGTCACACTTATGGCAATGGCACCTATTTGGAGGTTTAGTCGTAACGCCCAGGTTGTTGTTGTTAATTTCGGAAGGTCCATTGGGGGTTAAAGTGACTCATGCAGGAATTTTTTAAGTGCGCAGCCCTAAGCCGCTGGGATTTCGATGTCACTCCGACCACTCAGTCACGCAAGTCTTTCTTGCTCAACAAGTTGAATTATAATTGTGTTGCTACCCGTACTTGTTACTTTATGTCGTGCGAGATGCCGCTAGTTTTAATTGGGGAAGTTTAGTGCAAGGCTGCACGTCGACTTTTCGATCTTTAAGTAACTCCTGGAAATACCATAATCAGATACTTTGAAACTTTAGACGTTAATGTGATGCTTTAATTAGTTTTGTTTCTATTTTGTATCGACTGCATAATGTTGTCTAGTGAGTTTTGTGTGGGAAGTTGAATGATACGATCAATCACAAATTATTACTAGCAATATTGTATCACTATGGTTTTTGTGAAATGGCACTTAAACTACTTGAATCTTATTTAAAAAACAGGAAGCAATGTGTATCCCTAGAAAACCAAAAATCTAATACTCGAGATATTAAACAAGGTGTACCACAAGGTTCAATCTTGGGTCCTTTGCTTTATACCATCTACTCTTCTAACTTATGTAGTTCTACTCTAAAGCACTGTCAGTACCATCAGTATGCTGATGACACACAGATTTATTGGTCATTCAAACCACAAGACACTTTAAATGCCTACAATCTCATTAATAGTGATCTTAATAAACTTGTAGAATTGGCAGAACTTCATGCTCTCAAAATAAACCCATCAAAATCTGTTGTTATCGTGTTTGGAAATCCAAATAACAGAAATTTTCATTTGCCGGATATTAATATTAGAATTAAACAGTCTCTAATTCCATGTTCGAACTATGCACGGAACCTGGGAGTTAGTATTGATAGTAGTCTGAGGTTTCGTGAACATATTAATAGCTGTATACGTACAGCTTATAGTAACCTTAAACTTCTCTATAGCAATAGACAAGTACTGAGCGGAAATGTCAAAAAAGTGTTATGTGATTCGTTAGTGCTGTCTCAATTTAACTATTGTGATGTTCTTTACGGGCCCTGCATTGATAGTGCAACGAAAAGAAAAATTCAGTTGGTGCAAAATTCGTGTTTACGACTTATTCATGGAATACGAAGACGTGAACATATTTCTCATAAAATTAGTGAAACTAAATGGCTCAACATGTTAAATCGGCGTTTTCTTCATGCTGCTGTACTTTACCATAAAATTATTACCTTGGAAACTCCTCCTTATCTCTATAATAAAATCAGCCACCGCACCGATGTCCATAATTTAAATTTGAGGCATAGGGGCTTATTAACTATTCCGTTGCACCACACTGAACTTTACAAACGGTCTTATACGTACATTACCAAAATATATAACCAAATTCCAATGAATTTCAAAAATAAACCCCTTGGCTCGTTTAAGAATAGTGTATTGTCATGGTTGCAGAACAAATCTATTCAATAATCTAAAATGTAATTTCAATGTTGAAGATTCGTATATTATTTCATTAACTAGCAACCCAGTGAGACAAATGTCTCATTTAAAAAAACAAAAAAGACCGTTTTTCAAATAGAACGCGTATTAAATAAAAACTGTACCCAGACCTGGAAGGTGTCAAAGTGGTACGCTGCATCGGAACATTCTAGAAGCTGTCAAAGTGGTTGCCTAACCGATCGAGGTTTTAAGGCGCAGAGGGTCGCAGCTCCGTTTGGCTGCTGAAACAGCGTACTGACACTTCCGGTTTTCGAGAAATCACGTGATTTCTCAAAAACCGGAAGTGTCACGTGACTGAAATTCTGTTCCTGACCTGACATGACCATTCCAAACATATAACTTTCATCACTTTTTTCTCTATCTCTTACGGTTTGGCTGCTGAAACAGCGTCCCGGACAGACAAAACAGCATCCCGGACAGACAAGTCTATTAGATAAAGGATCGAGAAAACTTTTGCGATACTCAATTGTTTCATGGTCTAATGTTTCAAATGTTCCATGTTCAGTTTTTTCCATAAATTTTGATAAAACATGTATTTTGATGCATGATATTTATTGCCTTTAAATAATTATTTAGTCGATGTTATTGATATAACGGTAGTAGGTAAGAGCAAGTGTTTCCTCCCTGGAGATGTACAATCTGACTACTATCGTTTTTGCCGGATGATAACTTGGTTTCCTTTATTATATTGTGTGTAAAGAAGCAACGTATTATTATTATTATTATTATTATTATTATTATATAGTGTGACGCTAAACGCTCTAATACGCAGATGCACTAGAATAAACTAACAATAAAATTACAACACTTCAATATCAGCAGGATAGCGAGGAGTGAATACCCAAAACAATTCTGTAGCTAATAATGTTCAACAGGCCAGCTAAGCTACTCCGGGAGAGGGAGTCGGGAACCCAATATTTTACCTTTGCTGTTATGAGCGTTTACTGGTCATTTAAGAATATCATGACCTCGTTATAGAATACCGCGTAACCTTTTAGTAATGCGAATTGCTCATTCCACAATTTCTTTTTGTCTATCATTTATTTTCCCTAAATTTTTATAGCTTGTAATTATTATGAAAATTTTATTTGTGTCCTGCCGTCCTCTCTCATTTTCAGGGATTGGTTTAGTAGTAACTTTTTAACGTATACTTTATTTGTTTAGCAAGTGCCTGGGTTAGTTGCTACTTGGCACCCATATTTTTTTACAGTTTTAAAATTAGAACCTCTCGTTTAACCCACGACCAGGGCCGGCTGAGAAGTTGGCTGCCTTTACTATGCTTCTAGTTGACTGTCAAAGTGACGTAACAAACAGGACAGATCTTCTGTTTAAGACAACGTCTAGGAAAATACACACTAAATATTTGCAAACTCACTTGCCTTTATGTTTTTTAGGAAAGCTTACAACGAAACCTAGAAACAAAATTATGTTAATACAGGGTGATTTTTAAGTTGATTGATAAAAAAATAAGCATTTTTTCATTTACCACTTTTTCGAAATATCAAAATAAACGGAGGTACAGGGTGTTAAAGTTTCAAATTTCAACTAAAATTACTTAACGAAAATTAAAGTAAACTTAATCTAACTTAAATGATATGTTCAAAATTATCACCATTCGCATCTCCACATACGTTCCGCGTATAAAAGCGATGCGGCAGTGACATTTTGACGACACTCCCAGTAAATAATACGCATATTCACTCATTCATTATTTTCATAAACATGAGCCATTATTGTAGCAATAACATTATGAAAATTACAATGGAAAACTAGTTGGCAGGTCATTGCTTGACAACAGAGATAAAGAAAAATAAAATTGTCCAGCCGCCTTCGCGCCAAAGTTTAGTTTTTAATTTGAAACTTTAACACCCTGTACCTCCTTTAGTTTTGATATTTCGGAAAAGTGGCAAATGAAACAAATGCATATTTGTTTAGCTTTATTTCCTGGTAAACGAAAATAATCAACTTAAAAATCACTCTGTATGTATGTATTATCTGCAACATCTTTTTATCTACCGGTATAGAGGCAAAATGATGCAGGTCTTTAAAGAAATTACGCAGACATATCTATATATATATAAAACTGAAAGTCTTGACTCACTCACTCACTCATCAACGCCCAGCCTAAACCCTTGGACCTAGAAAGCTGAAATTTTGCACAGAGGTTTCCTATATGATGTATACAAGGAATAAGGAAGGCTATTTCGAAATTCAACCCCTAAAGGGGCAAATGGCGGTTGCAATTTTGTATGGAAAAATAATATTAAATAGACATTTCGACTTGAAACTTCCTAGGAGTACTCCTAAAAACAAATAAGCAAACACGTATTTTGTGATTTTCTGAAAATCAACCCCTTAGGGGGTAAAATGGGGTGAATAGGCCTAAAATACGATATGGGTGTCGTTATTGAGGTTTTTTGGGACGTTGATTACGAAAATGGCATTTATTTTTAAGTCCAAGACGGTGGATATAACATAAGGGAAGAGATTGGATGGGACAGGACGCGACGGGACTGAACGGGAAGCGACGGAACGAGACGGGACCGGGGCGAGACGGGACGGAAAGGAAAGGGATGGAATGGAAGGGGAGGGGACGGGACTGGACGGGAAGGGATGAAACGAGACGGGACCGGGGCTGGACGGGACCGGGGCTGGACGGGACGGAAAGGGAAGGAATGGGATGGAAGGGGAGGGGACGGGACTGGACTGGACTGGACGGGACGGAAAGGAACGGGACTGGATGGAAAGGCACGGGACGGGACGGGACGGAATGGGATTGGACGGTACCGGACGGGACAAGAAGGGGGACGGAACGGGACGAGATGGGACGGGGCGAGACGGGATGGAAGGGGTGGGATGGAAGAGGAGGAGAAGGGACGGGATGGGACGAAACGGAGACGAGGACGGGGACGGGAACGGGGATAGGATGGGATGGGATGGGATGGGATGGGATGACAGAAAATAATTAGTCATTATGTAATACACAAATAACGAACCTCGCGCGAACGAACTCGCGGGTAACAGCTAGTATTATATACAAGAAGAATTATTAAAGACATGTATACGTATAACAGAACTACATAAAACATAAAGGCTTTAAGAACGGTGCATGTTACCTATAACATTTGCATAATGGAGAAGACAATACTATCTAATAGAAATTCTAATAAACAATTTTTCTTGTATACAATGTAGCTTGCAGATGACCAGGTCGTTATAACCGGTTATTATATGATAGAAAGATTAAGGAAAAGTACTAAAAATAGAATTTGGAAAAAAGCTGTGAAAAAGTGAGTATTTAGTAATTGTAATAAAGGAAAAATACTACAGACAAGTGGAAGTAGATTTTACAAATTTATTTAAATATCCAGATTCAATGTTTAGCAGTGAGGACAATTATTGTCAACGCGATATTGTAAATATAACAAATCAAAGAAAGACAGCTATCCAATAACTAAATGGTAAAATACAAGTATAGAAAATAAAACAAATAAACGACGAAAGAAGAAACTACAAGCCCTAAAAATGAATGCTGTTAGGAGCAGCTGTAGGATATCAAAGATTGAACATGTGCCAAATTAAATAAATAAAGAAATAATGAAGTAGAACAAGATACAATAAACACAGACAAGAGAAATGAAGTAACACGATGGCAATTAACGATATGGAATTGGATACCATTTTAGAAGCGAAAACGAGGAAGACCCCGAAAACATAGAATCAAGTCGTGGAAATACGACAATATGCAAATCTATAAAATCAAGAAGAAAAAGCTTAGCGCACAGGAAAGCAATGTTTAAAAACTACTCACTTTTCACGTAAATCCGTTTTCTTCCCACTAGTATGTAGCATAATCAGGACGTGCAGATGTATTAAAAGACATCTAAAACTGGGAAAAATATTGTGTAATGACCCATGGCCTATAACGACATGGCTTACCCTGTCATCTCCAATACACTCACCAGCTGGTGTATTTTCCAGATTCCATTGTACTAACCAACACTAAGAAAAATAAAATTTTACAGAGATTCCTCAATCACAAATCTCCATAGCGGATGCGACGCAAAGTCTAAATATTTCGATCGCTTTTATTTAGCTAAAACCCGAAATTGTTCAGTTGTAAACCAACACAAAATAAGTTAATAATAATTCAACCACACTATGACGAAATGATACTAGAACACCTGTACGTCAACGGAAGTATCTAAATGACCGTGCTAAATCTTATGGCAACGAAAAGCATAGCTTCACGTAATAGAGCAGACACTAAGCCAAATCCCAACAGAGAACGCCCCATAAGCTAAAACAATACAAGATATTACACGCAGATTCAATTATATGCATCCTACAATGAGCGACTAGGAAGAAACTGTAAGATAAATTCACATAGGTTGTACAATAGAACTGCCACCTAGTGTACTCGAATGCCAGCAGTCAATCTTCAATATGTCAAAATAAACTCGCAGTTTGTCAAGTATATCAAGCTCCCAGCTAAGTACTCTAATTTAACTCAACCAGAGAGAGCCTGATATCACCTAGAAACGTCACATAATTCAAGAAGAGAACATCTGAGAGCCCAAATAAAACGCACACTTGAAATTCCCAACGGTAAACCTAGCCGACAAAACCAATCACTTATATTCTTTTAAATTCGCATAACAATTAAGTAGCTTAAGCTAAGGTACACTCATGAGACTTATTTACCTTGGCCCTACGGGCCTCAGCAACGAAATCCGCATTTGTGATAAAAAGTTAAACTTCAGCGCTTTGGTATATAAATTATTATTCTATATTTTAAGAAAAAAATGTTAAGGTTGTACTTCAGACGTGAGGAGCAAGAAAGCAAGCAAATCAGAAAAATTCAACTGAAAGTGCTCAGATACTTCGAGCATAGGGAGACGAATTATTCCTAAAATACCCAACAATGAGATTTTTTTATAAAACTCAGCACAATAATTGCTTGGATACGGCAATGGAGGAATTATTTTCTTTTGCCGCAATTATCTACACTCGTATTCTATAGCCAATTTGAGCGCTTAATGTGTTTGAAAAGTAATCGAACTGAGAAAAGGTTTTTCCTGAAAATTAAGAAAATCAATAATTTAATGTTTAAAGCAAACACGTATTACCTTAATCTCGTACCTTGACCTTGGTTTTCCAATGTTTTTTATAGTTTCATTGTATTTGAAATTTTTATTTCTATATGTCATGTACTTTCACAATAGATCTTAGCGTTTGAATTTGTTTAAGACCATTAAAGTACGGCTCGTTTGTTATTTTGCACAAATGTGGGTTATCTTAGACATCAATTAATGTAAAGCACCTTAAACGAAAAAAGGTTTTGTTTAATAGACAGAGCCACGCTGAATTTTAAGCGACACGGAGTCGAATTTGGGAGTCAGGGACCTTTTTTCTTCTCGCCTTTGGCGAAAAAAGCTGCGAGTCCATCCACTGGGCCCTTATCAAGATTTGTAGCCAACTCCAAAATATACCACGCTTGGAAATCACCTAGCCTTGTGAACATGACGAATTATTTGTCTTTTGCGGTATGTGACCTCTGGGGCGGCCCTCTAGCTTAAGGTGAGCACAACTGTAGTCCTCCCCGATTTTGGAGTGCTAATTTACATGGTATTAGGCCGACATACACGCTCTGGTACACAGTAGCGTCAAATTTCTTCCTAGGAACCCGCACAGCTGCCCTCGACGTGATTTAAGCCATCTGGCCCTGTCCACCTCGGTAACGAGGTTCTTTTTCCTCTAGAATGCCGAAGACATTACCATTTGGGGCAGGAGCTAGTATCCAGCTTTGATGGACTCCTCAATTCTCCGAACTAGCCGTGGTTAAGCCTAGCTGTGTTGGAAAGAAACCTTTTTTTATGATTTGCACTAATGTAAGTACTAAGACATGCTTGTTTTTTCTGCTCGTACGCCAGCGGAATCTTATTTTTTATTTGTACAGTTAGGAGCATTAGTCTGCAATTTACGTAGCATGACATTGAAGGCCTTCGATATAAGAGTGCTGCAATCTTTTAAGATATTCGTTGCGAAATCGGTTATCGTGTATGCCAGAACTTGTATCAGTTTTAATTAACCTTTGCTTCTCCAAAATTAGCTTAAACATTTTTAACTTAGCATCTAACGTAGTTTTTTGGCTTGTAACTGCATCTTGCTAAGTGTTTCCATTGCGGCCCAGTGGTTGATTTTTTTTTTGTTGACACAACACAACCTTCTTGTATTAATTGGTTGGAATCGCCAGCAACAATCCTAGTTTTACCTGTGCGTTTAGCTCGCCAGGCACATTTTATTTGACATGTTTATAGTACCTTGTTATATATTTTAACTATTATTAAAGCCTCTTATTACTGCTTCTACTGGTATATCTACTAACTCAACCTCAACGAACCTGCTCGTTTTTTTACAGTTTAGGATTGTTAAGCGAAAAGCCACAAAAGATTGGTGCATTTTCGACTGTCAGCTAGATCTGTCTCTTCTATTTCCAAATTATTATATACTCTTTTTTAACCTAAACAACCGCCGTCTAGTCCTAATCCACGCCATTCACTGCCGAGTGTTTGAGCTCGCCAAGGTTGTGATCGTCTTTCGGTTAAGGGAGGAGGAGGCACCTCATTTATCATTGATAGTAATTAATGAGATTTCGCCCAACTCCATGATTTGGAAATTTCGGTGTAAGCAGAAAACTTCTAGCTAAACTTTTATTAAGAAACTGGGAAAATCGAAAAACAGAAATTCAAAATATTAATTTTTCCTAATGTGTCTCAAAAAAGCTGATCATTCAGATATTGTCAAGTCAAAGAACTAAATTTACTACCTGCGCTGTATCATAAAGAATAGCTAAGCTAACGACTATCCAGCGAAATCAAAATTGATGGTTTGCCTCGGCAAACAACCTGTCAATAAATCCTGCCGTAATACCTGCAGGAACAGTAAGGCAACATTTTAAATTACGTTTCAGGCGACCGGATTGAGTTTCAGCTAACATTATGTTATAGCCTGGCAGGCCTTTTGAATACAAACACTTTTAAATTGAACGATGGAAGTGTTCTAATGTAGCCTAAATATAGACAAAGCATGTCGGAAAGCTATTAAGATATGATTCAAAATTGTATTGAACTGGTCTTTTTGCGATATCATTATAGTTATTGGCCATTAAAACATTTCGTCCGTTTTAAGTAAGCGAAGTGTATACCATAATGTTTTAGTCAGTGGTTATTAGCTATAAGTATTTAGTAATTATGTGAAATAATCTTCAATATACATAATATTACGCAGTACATACATTGTGTACTTAAAGATGTATATATTTATTATCAAAACCGCTTTTTATAAAAATCTAATAATAATTAGCATAGTACCCTCTGCCGGTTTTAATCCTAAGTACTACTTATTAGTTTGTACATGACGCATTTAGTTAGGTAATTATTACTTAACGTTCGGTGAAGGACCAGGCCTAGTCCGTTTTAAAAAGCCTACGAGTGCGGTGTGCGACTTTTCTTCCCTCTAATGAGTGTATCTTTGGTCTGCTATAGTTGATTTTTATATAGATCTAGAGGCTACGTGGCACTCAAACCATAGTAAGTGCGGCCAAAAATGTGTGAACTGTGCGAACTGCTTCCCATTACCAATTTAAAACTCCTTTGCTGCTCAACTCAAACCCTCCAATAAAACGTGTAAAACCAACTTCACACCAGGCTACATTAAGAAATCTTTTAGTTAAAAATAGCACACGCTATGAATTAGTTTTCTAAGCGCTTTACAAGCAATTATAGCATTACATTACATGTTTTTAGTAGTAAGATTCCCTAAAATTAAAGAATATTAATGTGAATATATTTAATTTACAATTCAATTTTGTGTAGAAGTGCATCGTCTACAAACTATTTTCGTAATCTCCGTAAAACGGAGTCGTATTTGAATTCGTCAATTGTGTTTGTCCGCTGTGTGTAAAATTTGGGTTAGTCTGTGCACTTTTTCGGAATTTTTAAATTTTAAACTCCATTTTAAACCTCCTATTGCGCAAGGAACATGGACAAAATGGCGAACAAATTTAATTTCTTTTTATTTTGAGCAAAATTTTAAATGCTGCCTAGGAGTTCGTTTGATAATACTAAGCTCAGCATTTTCAACTGGTTTTGTAATAAATCTGTCAATATGATACTTGTCACATTAAGGTATATTTTTTAAAATGTGTGATCATAGAAGAACAGCCTTTTTTATTTTATCATATATTTTAAATGGGGTTTAAGAAAATGGTGAATAGAAATACAGCATTCTAGTTTGTGTTGTAGAATTTAAATAGAATATCTGATTATTAAATCAAACTGGCAACAGCTGATTGTAATGTTTGTAGTAAAGTTGAAAATCCATACTGCCGTTGCCCAAAAATATTTATGATCGCACCGTACTTCGAAAAAGTGTTTGAAAAATAATTTATAACAGACAACAATTCCTAAATCGTTCGTTTTTAATAAAAAAACTTGTTAAAAGGTAGCGAACACCTGAACATCGTTCATGTAGTCTGGGAAAGAGTTACAAAATGGCCGTACTTATCTGGCGTATGCGATAATAATTACAAGCAATTATTTTTGAAAAAGACGTTTAGTCCCTTCCTGCAATCTTCGGCGAATAAACGAGAGACGTTCATTAGCGCGGACCAAGCTGTATAAGACCCACTTTTAGAGCCAGAGATATTCTTTGACAAATCTCTTACAAATAAATTATTTTCTCTTTTACCTTTTCATGTTAAATTTGTTAGGGTCACGGGAAACAGATCAGCTGTTGGCCAGATATACCGAGCACAGGAGTTGCGTGCGGTGTGTTATTTTCTTCCTTGAATATCGCCCTTTGCGGCAGGAAATTTAGAAGCTCGTATCATTTTAAATTTTGCGGAGTTTCGTATCAACCTATGACCGGATATATTCAAAAGGACACCCAGTCTCGCCCGGATACGCCTTATATAGCAGCCGTGCCATTTATAGTCTTGCAACCCTCCTGCACCACAACGCTGCTCTGGAAAAATCTTCCTTTTATCGCGAGTGGATTCACGCTAATTACCCGTAGAAAATTATTAAACTGTCGCTGTCCATTCTTCATCGTCACACCGATGCAACCCTGAAAGGTCTGCCGTAACATCGTATTTACAACTATACAAAATTCGCCTGTCGGCATCATGGGGAGCTGTTAATCTTCGCTCGTAGTGTAATAACGCCTTCAGCGCTCTACATCAGTGGATCAATATTGCGTTCTCCTGTGGAATCCTCGTCTTACTTAAGCGCGGATGCCACGACCAGCAAATAATTTTGAAACCCTTTGTTGTGCTCCCAGCTGCAAGGCTGATCCGCTTAAATGTTGTTATGAATATTATCTTTAAATCTACTATATGATTTGTATTTATAAAGCGCAATGCATTTTTACGTAAATCAAATTGACACCATCCACATTTCCCATCGCCGAAGATGTTTTCCATGGTGCAACCATGAAAGGCATCCAACGCATCATAGTGGCCCTCAAAAATAATAATCCTCAAATTTCCTTACCTTTTGAGATCCATAATTACTTTGACTATCGTAAGCGAGCACGTTACACCGTTTCGGGTTTTTACATGTACACATGAAGGGGATTTACTAGCAACACGTTATTAAGAATGATAGTTTTTTTAATTCAACCGATGAAGTTCTTAAGGTAAATCAGTACAACATTGAGGGGGGCAGAATATTAGAAATATTGTGGTGGGGAGAGATGGTTCTTATAAGGTGAATTCTTTTCAGTTAAGTAATAACTATACTTTTCTGAAAAGCCTTATACACCAAACAATGTATTACATTGTACTTTAAAGCTATTGTTTCACATTCCTCTAAAAATATAATATCAAAATGTAATTATAATTTAATAACAAATTTTCTTAGAATTTGAAGATAAGTTCCACTTCCTATCCGATTGTTAATAATAAATGAATATGATTAGTCTGCATGTTGACTCCACTGAATCTTTTTTTTTAATTATAGCTAATATTTCAATATCTATCTCTAAGGGCTGACAGGAAATTTCAAAAATTAGAGAAGCATTTGTAATAAAATCAGATCTATCACTAAAATATATACATAGTACATTATAGCTAGTCATTCTTATTAGTGATCTAGAGTCAGCATCGATAAACGTACAAAACGTTTCGCAATGTCATCCTGACTTGTCAAAATTATTGTCAACCACAAGGATACGTTTTTCCAGTTTTTCGCAAGCCCCAAATTTCAAGTTCAAAAAATTTAAACAAAGCGTGATAAATAATGGTCCCGAAAGGAGCTTCCCTGTTTTCCTCAGCAGCTAAACGGGCCACACGCAAGCTCTTTCTAAGGACTATGGCATCAGGTAAGACGTGACAATGATCCAGTGCGTTTTCAAACCCCTTTGAACAACAGGTCTGGTGTCCAACAACGCCCTCTCGATCGTGGATAACACCTTCCGCCAAAAATTCGTCCGAGTGAGCATCCTAGGCGCCGATACGCCGACGGGCGAAGCCACGGCGTTTTTACTTAAGCAGAACCCCATAGTCTCTCAAATTTACCTCTATGGCGAAGCCGAGGTCAGGGGCATAGCTGCTGATCTAAAACATCTTGATACAAGGAGCGAGATCAAAGCCTATTGGGGAAAGGATGGGTTGCCCAGCGCCCTTAGGGTAAGCACATGAGTGTTCTCCTCTAAACTATAGAGTGTTAATTTTCTGGTTATAGGCAATCCTTAGTTGTTTCTATATTACAGTATGTACTGTGAGGTGTCAATGCCTTTTATCATTCAGTTCTGTTTGTTTAGAGGTATACCCCAGCTGCTTTTGGTAGTTCTTGGGCGCCAAATTCCAATTTCATTTTAAAGTCATAGATCTTTTGATAAACTCCAGCGTTCTCCACTTCAACTACTAGTAAAGGTTGTTTGCTTTTTTTAGAAAATCTCTCGCTGTTCTTTAATATGCTTAAAACAGTTCTCAGAATCTAGATACCCGTTATTGAACCATGGTATTTCTCTTCTTCTCATTTATACCTTCAATCTTTTCCAATCGTTATTTTTTGTAGAAAATCGTATCTACAGTCTCTGTACTAGTTCAATGATATGACAATGCTAGTCATACATGGCAAATAGCTCTTCGTAATCTTAGATATGCTCTTCTTCATTGCATATTTGTCATCATCTTTCTAAATATTTTTGTGGCTGTACCTATTCCTATTTTAGCTTCCATGTAGTTATTTTTTTCCTCCATTTACCTTGTAGCTGAGTAGGTATCTGTAAGGTTACTAAATCATAAAGATACCGCCAACTGTGCAAACATATATCTTTTGTCTCTTTTAATTTGGGGTTCCTGTTATTAGTGTCTCACTCTCACTCTCACTTTCTTACAATGTTCTGTCCTTTTTAATTTGGGGGAACAAAATATTGGAATGGAATGGCGGTACCTTTATGTATTTAGTGACCTTAAGTATCTGTCTTTCTGTACGCCCTCTATTGCTACCTCCTAACACTTACTAGCATAAATTTCGTTCTCTCTATATTCATATAAAATTCAGTCTCTTTACTTTCTTTGTTTACTTTACTTATCATATCTTCTTGAGGTGATGCTAACAAAAGTACGATATTTCTGAACAATTCACTGTCTGTTTGTTTCTTTGTTAATGGACAAGGTCTAGGCAGCGTACATACATCAAACAAGTAGAGACACTCATGCCAAATGTTGAAACCTGTCTAGAGTGCCTGGGACAGTAACTCGGGGGGTATTTCTAAGCTTAACTATCAGATGGCAGCACAAAGTTCTACCAATCAGAGCCCAGTTACTGACTCTACTACCAATCATTTGTGATCATGGATATATTAGTACAGGATACGTTCACTACATGTAAACGTACGTCGAATCTTAAAATAACTTATCACGAAGTTCGGTACCTTCCCCCATTTCATTCTAACCTATATCACTTTATTTCTCTCTCCCTTTAGACGTATTTCATACATTGTTTCGTACGCTTAATTTTGAAGTTTTGAAATGAAAACGTCAGAAGTGTCATTCAATTTCACAGTTTATTCTTCGAAAATTGAACTTTAGCAATGAGAACGTGCATAATTTGCTCTATTTCTTGTAATTCTTCAAGCGAAGACCTATCTTTTCACCGGTGTGTTAAGTAGATAGTTTGTTTAAAAAAAACCTTCTTTAAAAAATTATTTCACTTTTTTTTATTGATATTCATATCCCTCATTGAGGAGATATGTTTTTAAAAGCGATCGAAACTAGGTAGGTGCTACTCCCATTTAAAATCCGACGACACAGTGACCCTAAGATCTTTTTGTTGATAAACCGCCTTTATAAGCACATTGTTCAGAAAATACATGTAGCTAGGGTTGTGGTATCCCATGCGCAACACGCATATTTGTTCGTTGAGCTCTAACAGCCACTTCGAACACTATTCTTGGAGTCGCAAAAGGTCATTTTCTACCATTCTTCAAAATGGTGCATCTTGTAAAGGACAAACTCAGTTTCAAAGCAAAGTAGTGTTCACAAACTTCTTTTATCAGGATCATTAATTTCCTTTCAGCCAGCCTCTGACAAGTTAAAACGATTAGACATGGTGACCTAAAAAAGTTATCATGAAAAATGATGCTACTTGAAAATTTAACTTGTTAGCGGACCTACCAGTTAAACTGTTGTTTACATGGTTTTGATTGCTATTATTATCAACCGTAAAACTCAAAGGCGTTAGCGAGTGAATATCTTGCACACCCCCTCATCGAGTGAGGTTATAGTGTTGACTGTTGAGGTTATGTTTTCTAATTTGTGTTTATTTATACGATTACTTCTTTTCTACATTTTGTAGCATCTTGAGATCAAAAATACTATCTCTGGCACCATGTAACACGAGTTAAATGTATTTTATCAGAATTTCTCTCAATCACGAGTCCAAGTACCTCTCTAAAGGATAGCGCTATACATAATTCACGCACTGAGAGTGACAGAAATAGATGGTACGTCTTGTTCAACTATAGCAACGGCACGCCGTATCTTGTACTTATATATCTATGTTTGTGATAAAGTAGTGGCGCCATCTGTTAGTACCATCGGAAAGTACCCCCCAAGAGCCGTTCAAGGTCATCCAAATCGGTATTTTGACATCAAAGAAACCGACAGTGAGTGTCTCTACTTGTTTGATTTATGTACGCTGGTCTAGGCATGCAAAGTACCAGGTACCTTAGACACCGACTAAATTACTTTAATTTGTAACTCTATCTCGCAGAGGGTGCGTGTTTTATTATTTGTTCTGGATACAACTTAAACATGGTTTGTAACAGTGTTATTGTTTTTCCTATACATACTATTTCTTTCCCTCAGTCTTCTTACGATATTTTTTTTAATGTTGTATTTTATCTATAAAAATCTATCTTTATTCACTTGTACCATACATAACTATTTTCTTCAAATAATCATCTTTGACAGTGACCCAACTGTCTCACTTCCTTTTGTAACTACTTTCTAAGTGTCTTGTCTACTTAATATTTTTTTTCAGTGCCTGTATGTTATATGGCAGTCAGCTGACTGGTGTATTATTATCATAGCACTTATATTTTAGGTATTGTATTTGATCTTGCCCTTTTATCAAATTCTAGCGTGCCGATATTGTTCTACTAGTAGGTCTAGGCAAAGAGCCGCTCCATGCCGCCTTCGAGACCAAACTGAGGCACGAAGCTCAAAGGCTTGCAGAGCTGGCGGAGGCTTGCTCAAGGTACGCACCCAAATCCCTGATCGCGGTCTGTGTCAACCCCGTGTCGAGCACCCTGCCCATGGCAGCTGCGATATTCAGAAGAACCCATTGGTACCATCCTGGGAGACTAATCGGGTCCGTGGCCTTAGCCCAGGTAGGAGCCAACTGCAAAATCTCGAACGCAAACTATCGGTGTGCTTCAGATAAGGGCCAACTCGTTCGCCGCTCGCTATCAGGACCTGGATCCACTCTCCGTCCACGTTCCCTTGGTGGGAGGGCCAGATAATGATAACATCGTGCCCTTATTCTCGCGTGCGACGCCGGTGAGCCTCATGCCGTCCGACTGCGACATCCTGCACGAGCGCATAAAAAGCATCGAGGTGGACAGCCCTATCAAAACGGCCAAAACGCCTTGCAAGCTGGGTTCTGCCCCGTTGAGTGAAGCCTATAGTATCAATCAGCTGGTTACGACGATGGGACTAGGTCTTTGTGGGGACGATAAAGCAATATGCGCTGCTTTCGTGAGGCAAACTATCATACCGACTTGCAGGTAAGCTCTAGAAAAAAACAAACAAAAGTTTTCAGCATATCGAGTTTATTTGCGTAGTCCATGTGATTTTCGGTCCTTCACGTGCTATTCTGGTGAACCCCATCTAGCGCCCTTGTTGAGGTCACCGAACTCGTTGACGACCTTCAGTTCATGCGAGGCAAATTATCGATCCGTTGTTAGGTCATAATTAGCTCATGTCGTCATTTTTTATTGTTTTATAGGCAGGTGTTGTTTATAGCAAATGCGAGTCGTGTTTTTGTTAAAACCGTGCTTGGCTTCTTCCTCTTTTGCTAACGTCTCTTCTTGGGGTTGGTTTATAGCGATTTGTGTGGGCGTGATAGTGCCCTGAATTTAATTCGCGCAATCGTGAGTCTTTATGGGTTATTTCAACGAAGATTATGAGATTTGTCTACCCATAGTATCGAGATTTTAAACCGTGAATTGAAGGTATGTGTTCGCCTATGTTTATGCCAACCCGGAAATCATTAAAGGTTGAGCTGCAATTTTTGCGGTCGATTTACAAAGTCATTGCTCAGACACTGTTGTTACGTCGAAAGCTTTTGTTGTTGTTTTCCTTTTATTTCCGGAGTCGTCAAAGTCGAGCTCTATAGTTTTTTTAGCTGATATCCGGACACCTTTGCCGAACCTCTGTTGTATATCCAAGAGCTTTTTTTGGTAACTGAATGTTGTCGTTTATTGCTGCTCGTTTTACGGTGCAGTCTTGCATTATCCTGGTAGTACCTACGTTCATTGCAATATAAACACGAACCTGTGTGCATTGATTTATCTGTAAGCCTGAATTCACCGGCTAAACTTGCATAATGGCCGAATCTTTGTCAAGTTCTACTTCTGCATTCCCTGAACTAAATTCCTTCTTATTGTGGTGGTATTTTATTAACCTCCTGCTAGGTTTGGTTTATGGCGTCACCGTGCATTGCTCGCCAATTTAACTACCAACCAATTACAAAGAAACTTTTTAGTAACTTAGTTGTTATGTTTATGTGTTACGCTAATAAAATTGTTTGGACAATTGTCCTTCGTTGCGATTTCTTCCAACCTAGCACCAACGCTTTAAAGCTCTGATAATTTAAGCAACTTAACTGGTTGTATTGGTAGCTTTCACCTGTAGCTTGGCTCCAACTGTAAATTAAGCGAGTGCTCGCAATTATTTACCTTTCTGCGTGAGTTTCAGGTCATAGCGAATTTGACTAGCACATTTTAATGAATTTAAGAGTTCTTATAAGCTAATGGACATATCGTTTGTACGAGTATTGGCGTTCCCTGGTAATTTTAATATCGTTTGCTCATTTTAGAAAAAACCGCATGCCACCTTCATTGTAGCTGGTCGTGTCTCCGATTAGGCTATGTAGCCTGAACGTTTGTTCGGTATGATTTGAAGATTACCTTACTTTACATCTCTTTCTCGGTTAATTTGACATGTATTAAAACAAACTGGACTGGCATTTGAATCGGATCAGCGATCCGTCTGCAGAATGGTATTTATTATGTCTGTGACTATAATAATTAGTATAAGACGTACCTTGCATAAAGCCTTCCTCGTCCCTTTTTCGCTTTCATAATTACTTTAACCTTTATTGTCACCTTCCTATCGTCTTGTATGTCCCCCAATCCTTCATTTCTAATCGTTTCCTCTTTTTTGAATCCTGATTTCGTAATCGTAATCAATGATTTAAGATATTAAAGTATTTCTTCTATAAACTCATCGGATCCAACTAAAAAAAGTAGTTTCAATGCTGGAAGTTTCCACTGCTCACGACCAATTTCTTTCAAAAGAAAAGCAGCCATATATTCATATTGGTTATACAGCGATTACTAAATATTTTCAGAAAGAATCCACTTAACTCAACCATTCATAGTACTTGACGAATGCTTCAAGAGACTTGAAATGTTTTTCCTGGTCATTTTTAACCAGTATAAATGGGGATTTTACACTTGTATTACATAAACGTCCTTTGAGTGACGTCGTCGTATACCATGTATACTTTTAAGATATTTAAGAATGAGGAAATTCTTCAGTGACGATATACCGTTATCAACAAAGAAATTCTAGATATTTTAGAGACTTACAAAGCACTTCCTATTATATCTTGTAAATCTTCCAGTAAAAAAAATACAACATAAAATATTCATAAAGTGGTCTAGTAAAGTGAAAATTCAGGGCATTGGACGGTTTTATGATGTTTTTATTGGATATGAAGCTGATTACAAGTCCAAAAAAAGATAAAACGTTGATCTGTATTTTGATATCTCCAACGAGCATGCCCTTTGCATGTCAAAGAGCAGTTTATATATTTAAGGAGGCTTCAACTCAAACCATTCCATTCTAAGATTATATGAAACGGTCGCGAAAGTCAAATCTAGTAAAATTAAGGACCATTCAAACGTTCCAGAGAGATAATTGTTAACTTCAATTTTGACTTCTTCAGCAAAAATATATTATAAATATAGAGACATAGAGACATGTGCTACTGCCAAAACAAGAAAATAAAACTATCCCAGGACTATTTAACTCTAAAGCTATTAGTCGATTTAAAAGTTTTGCAATATCTGATAACATTTATATTAATAGCGCTTCATCGAAAGTATTCCTACAGGGATTATAGCACCCAGAACTTTGCTTTATTTCATAGAAATAAGATAGCTGACAAAACTGTAATCTTTTAAAGACTAGAAAAATTTAATTCTGAATTTGAATTTCCAAATATCCCTTCAAATATTATCTAAAAAGGGGTAGCGGTACTACGTCTGCGATTATAGAGATTAGGAGGAATCGTTGCTACAATTCTTCCACAATCTAGTCGTTGAAAAAAGACAGAGAGATGGAAATTCTATGAAATGAAGCACTAATTCAGTTTTATGCTTATTCTGTTCCAATCTGTAGTCTTTACCGACGTTTAAATACTCATTCAATTTTCAGTGCATCATTTTCAATTACCGTGTCATCAAGTAACCCTTCTCTCACTTGCTACAAGTTGGCAATTAAATCCACCCGATAACGTAACGCTATTATCCCTTTCAGAAGAGCTACGTCGATATAGCAATGAAGTACTATAATGTATTTGCTGTTCCATATGGATTGTTTGGGAAAACCATTACTATTGTTTTATTTTTTTCGGAAATAACAATTTTCCTTTATAATGAAACGAAATGAGGATAACCTAAAGCGAAAAAATTTACTATTTTTTGTACAAGTGAAAGATTATTAAGGGAATTGACAATATTATTGCAGGATTTAAATTTTAATTCAACAAATAAAGTCAATCGTTAAAAAAGTATCCTCCGATTGGAAATATACCTATGTTGATAGCATACGGCGTGATAAGAAGTATGTATATTTCTGTTTAGGAAATAGATAATAACGAATTTCCAGTCTATGCTGCAATGATAGAAATGTTTAGCTTGCTGGTGTTTGTTGGTTTCTCCATCTATGTTCGGACCTACCATAGTAGTATCATTGGCAAACGTCGCACTAGTCAGATTCATCACTTGTAGATCAAGTAGAAACTCCCAAAAAGCTTTCTTGGTGAACTACGTGTTATTTCATCTATTATATATAAGTCTAATGCCAGCATAGTAGTATCATCTGCAAATGTAGCAACAGTAAAGGTTTTCATTTGTTGAACACTTTCGTACCTCAAGAACAGAATAAGTTCTACAACGCTTGCTTAGACACATCTGCTCTTGCTTCTTTCAGTTCATCAGCATTCTATTTAACTTGTGAATCAGCCCTGCGTGCCAAATTTTATAGAAGGATTGGGACCCATCGAGTGAGCTGACGGATTTCCCAGAGAGGTTGCTTTCTCCTCACTGCATCTCCCAATCTCTTCAAAGCTCCCATGTAGTATTCTTTGTTCACCATCCGACGTTGTAAAGCGAAGTCATGATGACCAATACATGCCTCACCAAAAATAAAAAACAATTATCATTGTTGTGACATTGCTCTGACTTTGGCAGCACTTTGGTATTTCTCCTTCTAGTGTTTTCCACCAAAATGACTGTGTTTTTGTCTCAGGCCGTAGACCCATAATTTATCGCCTGTAAACGAATGTCCAACTTTTTACAACGATTTCTATTCTAATTCAAGAAAATGGCTGCAACCCAAACCATTGTCCTTTCACCAAACAAAACAAAACCGATGGATATTTCAAATGAACCAATGCAAATTAGTTAATAATAGTCAACATAACATTCTGAGGACTACTGGAAAGGGAGGTCAGAGAACAACTCAACAAAACCATTAGAATATCAATAAATATGAACAACATGATTTGGAAAAACAAATATTTCAAAATTGAGACCAAGGCAAAAATGTATAAAAGCCTGATAAGACCCACAATTGGATACGCAGCATACATTAGACCTGACACGGTTTACACAAAACGAATGATCGATGTGAACGAAATAAAAATCCCTATAGTCGGGTATTCGACAAAACTAGAACAAACGGAACCACCAACGAAGACCTACGGCAAAGGTGTAACATCGCTACCATAAATGAGTGGATAAGTAACAGAAGAAAAGAATGACACATTGATAACTAGAATCATTTATTGCCCGAGAAAAAGATGGAGAGAGTCAATATGCCATAGTTTACAACAGAAAAATTTCCCATAGACGATGACAAAAAAAATGCTTTGATTTCCTCTCGAAAATAATTATATATTCCGTTTCCAGATAGCAAAAGTAAATTTCTATTATTATATACTACTAGCAAGATACCCGTTCTTCGTACGGACTACAAATATTTTTTCTTCTAAATCCTAAACGAATTCCAGAATACTCCCCTCCTCTCTCACTCAATACGCTAAACTAACAAATGCTGCAAAACAATATTGTAGGTAAAAAGGAAACAACTTTCTTCCAAAAAAAGTTCTCCATAATCCTTTTATGCTTCACGTATCCGCTTGAAATATGTACGTAATTGTCGCTCTTCTTGTATAGATTGATAAAACTATAGGTTTAGTATGGCAATGAGAATAAAAATAATAAATGTACTTAATAAATGCGGTATTCATAAATTGTAGCAACATACCAGTTTCTACCACTTGGAGGTATAATTTCGGAAATCCTTCTATTTTATTCTAAACTGGACACACGGAAAAAAATTTATAACTTTAACCTCTTTTTTAACTTCTTTTTACTTTTACCCCATTTTTACTCTTTTCACAATGAAATTTAGAATAAAAACTTTAAACCACTTTTTAAAGTTTTAAAAAACACACATATGTCCAAAAACCATGATCATCGAGAACCACAGGAAATACGAACGGTTCTATAATTTACCCCTGAAACCAAATTCTCACCTTTAGGAGTTGATCTATGCACAATCCTGAATTACGTTTTTAGGAACTTGTATAGGTAACCTTTCTAAGTAAAACCAAATTGTTATATTATAGGGCCTTAATGAAATATTCAGAAATTCGTATATGCCGAAAAGAATGTCCTAACTCAATAAACATAGGAGATATGAGGGGTTCTTTAATTCACTCCCAATCCAGATTTGCACCTTTAGGGGTTGATTAGGGGAAAATTCTAAAATACGTTTCTAGGTATTTGCATTGATAATATTTGCAAGTAAACACCAAGTCGCTATTTCCTCGGGTCTAAGAGATATTGAGGAACTCGTGAAAACACATTTTCCCCTCTCCACACCTGTAGGGGTGGAATTTAAAAAAAAGTTCTTTTAACCCATTTAATTGTAAAATGAAACTTACAGCGAAAAAAATTAATAATCTTACCCCCTACCCCTTTTCAGTTTTTCCTCCTTTTACCCCTTTAGGGTTAAAATTTTCAAATTCCCTTAAACTCAATTCTAAATATTTTAAAAATACATCTATATGCCAAAAAAGAATGTTCTAACTCAATAAACATAGGAGATACGAAGGGTTCTTTAATTCACCCCCAATCCAGATTTTCACCTTTAGGGGTTGATTAGGACAAAATTCTAAAATACGTTTCTAGGTATTTGCATTGATAATATTTGCAAGTAAACACCAAGTCGCTATCTCGTCGGGTCTAAGAGATATTGAGGAACTCGTAAAAACACATTTTACCCCTTTTCACCCCGGTAGGGGCGGAATTTAAAAAATCGCTTTTAACCCATTTTATTGTTAAATGGAACTCACAGCAAAAAAATTAATAATTTTAACCCCCCCCCCCCTTCACCCTTTTCAGTTTTTCTTTCTTTTGCCCCTTTAGGGTTAAAATTTTTAAATTCCCTTAAACCCCTTTCTAAATATTTTAAAAATACATCTATATGCCAAAAAAGAATGTTCTAACTCAATAAACATAGGAGATACAAAGGGTACTTTAATTCACCCCCAATCCAGATTTGCACCTTTAAGGGTTGATTAAGGCAAAATCCTGAAATATGTTTCTAGGTATTTGTATTGGTAATCTTTGCAAGTAAACACCAAATTGATATCTTATCGGGTGTAAGAGATATTAAGGAATTCGTGAAAACACATTTTACCCCTTTTCACCCCCTTAAGGGTTGAATTTCAAAAAATCCCTTTTTAGCACTACCTTATGTAACAAATTGAACCTGCCACGCAAATTTCAAGTTTCTGGTACCAGTGGTTTCGGCTCTGCGTTGATTAGTCAGGGTTATGACTTTCCTTTACATATGTATAGATTTATAATAAACTATAAATCATACACAACCATGTAATAGCTCTTCAAGAATACAGACTATTATTGGGCGTCGTAGATGTTTATCGAATCATAAGAATTTCCACAGTTATTATTAAAATGTCGTCTCACACAGTTGATTTAGAATGCTGAAACCTTCGTCTTCTCGACATAAAAACTAGCAAAGTAAAATGTAATTTTAAAGATCTGGGTTGAAATGCTGAAGCGTTCATCTTTTTACCATACCAGCTATAATCAAACTAAAATTATATTCTTAAAGAGTTGAGTTCGAGTGCTCAGTTCGAGTGCTGAAACGTCCGTTTTCTTATCATACAAACCATCGAACTAAAGTGTCGTCTTAAAAAATCTAAATTCGAATGCTGAAACGTTAGTTTTGTTACCATAAAAATTTCCAAACTAAAATGTCATCTTAAAGAGCTAAGTTTGTTGTTATCCTTAATATATCAACAATTAATTCGTTGGCTAATCAAAAAAAAACAAAAACGCTAAACTGCTTGAATACACTTGCCGACCGCGATTAGCTTAATGAAGACGGTCGTGCGGTACTTTAAGTTCTCCAATTAAATTGATTACATAAGACTGGTAAAGCGCCTACGAATTTTGACAATAATGACGGGTGCTCAGGCATGGAATGTGAATTTGTAAACTCCAGCAGTCCAAATCTCCTTAAAGAAATCTCCAAAAAATCATCGGCAGCAATAACAAATAAATAATGCCAGAATGTAAATATCGCAGTATAATTGGCATAGATATTAAAGCATACACTACAATCAACAATTCAATTACAGTACGAGATTATTCAAACACTAGTAGCAAGCTTTCAACAATTACGAGTGAGGTACTATATGCAGGATTGTTCCATACTGGGCTAACTTGGGGATGCCAACATTTAATACAAAGTTATAACACAATAGGGTTACTAACTATTACACAATCGACCATAACTTACAGTAACTTCACAACAAATTAAAAGCTTCTGAGCGATCGTTACTCGCCTTCTTGCAATGCTTAGCGATTTGATGAGCCGTAATTAACTAGTTCACTAGTCGTAGTGTGGGTAATTATTATATAAATATAGTTTAAAACAAAACCTGATAGCAGATTTCTTAGGGCACCTCCCGCTTGCTTATCGAGGGTGCACGCGTCCTGCAAGGCAAGGTGGCACAGATAACGGCGGCAACAACTGGTTTTCAAACTCTGAACAAGTTGCCCAAAACTGGTTTCCCGAAACTGGTTGCTATAGGAAAACGAAACCCAAAGTAAATTTTTGCAAACGTTAGCTTAAACGACAAACAATATGAAGCTGAACTCACTCCGGATGGACTGGGCAAAGGACATCGAAAAGTAGATGCAGCACGGTATCGAATTCGCCAGACAAGGCGTGAAAGGAAATAATCTTTCCAAAATGTTGTCCAAACCACACAATACTCCGCTCTCCAGCGGGGCCAATAAACTTCCATGCATACAAAACGGAAGGTCCGTACAGCGGCAGGACAAAAGCCATAAAATGCAAGCACCAAACACCTCCGCGGCGCTTCGAGAGGACAGTAAGCGCTCCCAACAAAAGAATGCGACCATGGAGAGCGTTCCGGCCGTCTCGCGGTCAAGCTAGGCTAAGGAAAAGCGTGTAGATAACGATAACTGGCGCCACAGAAATAGCAAATTATAGAAGGCGCAAAACCAACGTTGCGGAACTAAAAGGAGTGCAGCAAAATTGTAACTCCCTCCTTATTAAAAAAAAAATTTCGTTTTTGACTACGACCTAATGTAAAAGAAAGCTCGACCACTAGCAACTTGGGTCCTAATCCAAAATGAATAATCTTAACAACAAACACAACTGAAAATCCAAACCCACACCACGATATGCAACTGCCCTGAAGACGATAGTCACTGCAGGAGGAATCCGAGACCAAACCAACCCTACGACAGGCACCGAGACAGCTCGTCGCTGCTGGATTTTAATGCTGCGCCGGTGAGCAGTGCCCTAGCAACCCATCGCAAAGAAGTTCCAGCCCCAAGAACTCACCAAAATCACCCCATGTCTCCACAAATTACCCCCTCGACGACTTCCTGAAAAGCCTAGAGGCGGAAGCAAACCTTGTTAAAGTATTGCTAAACCGAAAACCAAAAGAATCCCTTCCAACGAACAATCCGCAAACCCACCCCCAAAAATAGACAAAACTCCAAAAGATCACACCACAACACCTACTCACTCAGAATGTTCTCAACAACAAAACAAATTGTCGTCTTAAAGAGCAAAGTTGATATGCTGAAACGTCCATGTTTTTACCTTAAAAACTAACTAAGTAAAATGTCGCCTTACAGAGTTGATTTTGGATGTTAAAACCAGCGTACATAAATCAAACAAGTAGAGACACTCACTGTCGGTTCCTTTGATGTCAAAATTCCGATTTGGATGACCTTGAACGGCTCCTGGGGGGTACTTTCCGATAGTACTAACAGATGACGCCACTACTTGATCACTTCATGATTGGTAGCAGAGCCAGTAATTGGCTTTGATAGGTAGAACTTTGTGCTGCCATCTGATAGTGAAGCTTAGAAATACCCCCCGAGTTACTGTCCCAGGCACTCTATAGACAGGTTTCAACATTTGGCATGAGTGTCTCTACTTGTTTGATGTACGAGTATGTACGCTGCTAAAACGTTCGCCTTCTTACCATACAAAGTAGCAAAGTAAAAGGTAGTTTTAAAGAGCTGGGTGCAAATGTTGAAGCGTTCGTCTTTTCACCATAAAAACTGTCGTCAAACTAAAATTGCATTCTTAAAGAGCTGAGTTCAAGTTCGTCTTTTTATCATGCAAACTATTGAAGTAAATTGTCTCCTTAAAAAGCTGAGTTCAAATGCTGAAACATTCGTTTTTCTTATCTCACAAACTTCCAAAGTAATATAGCTTCTTAAACAGCTGAGTGTGAATGCTGAAACGTTCGTTTTCTTACCATACAAGCTATTAAAACAAAATGTCGTCTTAAATAGCTGAGTGTGAATGCTAAAACTTTTGTCTCCATGTAAATTACCAAACAAAGAGCTAAGGTAGGATGCCGAAACGTTAGTATTCTTGCCATACAAACTAACAAAGTAAAATGTCATCTTAAAGAGCTGAGTCGAACGTTGAAACGTTCGTATTTTTACCATGCAAGCTGGCACAGTAAAAGGTCATCTGAAAGAGCTGAGTGCGAATGCTGAAACGTTCGTCTTGTTACCATATGCATATACAGTAAAGTAAAAATATCGTCGTTAAAGACCGAGTTCTTATGCTGAAATGTTTGAGCGTCTTCGACATCTAATGTTTATCGAATCGTAAGAATCTGCTTAGTTATCGAGTTTTATAGTTATTAAAATGGTTATTAAAATATAGGATATTCTGTGTAACTAATACATCATTAATGAACTAGTTTTAAAATAATGAACTCCCACACGACGTCGACGCCCGTGCCGCCTACCGGGATTGCTAGGATACATCACAAAATCCCATGGGCCTTAGTTACGTCGAAACTCCCGCCTGACCTTTCCACCTCTAAACGATTGATTGTCGAGAAGGTGTTTTACTGGAGCTTGTTTATCCAGTAACATTTTTCGTAATAAATTGATAGTAGGAGCCCACAGAGGCTGTAAAAGACGATGCTAATAGAACGAACACTTTAAATGATATTCAGAAACAAGGTAAACGCTTTATCGCTAAATGAATACATTAAATACACTGAAGACTGGAACTCTAATTGGTTTACATGTGAATGTTTTCACTAATAGCAGTCACAAATTTACAGTGTTTTTGACAAAGATTGGGCAAACGTGGTTAATAATTAAAGTGTAGATATTAGATGATGTCGTTCTTTTTTACTTTTGAATTTAATATTAGTAAAGATGTCGTTTTAATTAACCTTTTTCAGTTCGTATAACAGCGCAAGTAAACCTTTAAGCTTAACCCAGCCCTTGACTTTTGCATCAAAAATCGAAATCGACCGTATGCAAATTAGGCTGGAAGGAGTTAAAACCCGCGATAAACAGGACTATAAAATGAAGCAGTATTTTTCCAAACCTGCAATTTAGGAAATATTCTGACAGCATGTTAAATCAACAACTGACTCTGTTTACTGAAAATATTTATTGCAACTTTGTGTTGATTAAAAAAAGATACAAGTCATCAAACTGTGATCTCCTGCTGCTTAATCAGTGGATTGTTAGCAAGTTATTTTTAAATAAAACACGCCTACGTCCACGTACGTTATCTCGTTATTCTGAAACCTTACAAAGTTACCCTACAACTTTCCATTTTCCTAACGATCGGTCTTATAAGGGATCTTAAGTTAAAAAACTAACCTATTTTTCGTATCCTAGACGTAGTCATCGTACTTACAAGAAATAATTCAAATCTGAGACAGTCAGTGATGCAAATAAGACTAAATTGTTTAAACTTCAGAATAATACAAGCTGGTTGCTTCTAGTGAGCCACCAATTTATCGGGGTTCCACAGAAGAACGAGTCCAAAGCAAACCTTAGAACAAGACCAAACGATTTGGCTTTTACAAGCGCTACGGGACCTACAAACTCTGTTTTTCTTTATGCAAGTAAAGTAAACAGCTACTGCAATAAAAGCAAATTGTTATGTTTGGATTAAACGTAATCAATATCGAAAATCTCTATGTAAACAAAACTGACCTGTTTTTCAGTTTCTGAAAAATAATCAATCACGTTATTGTTGTGCATCCAAAGCAAATGATTCGTAACCTACTTTGCCGAGACCTTAAAATCTGAAGAGTTGTTTAGATATGCTACTATTAAATTAAAATATCCAGAACATAACCTGCTAAAATAAGTAAGACAAATATATTTGTTGAAGGAAATGTGAATTCTCACCAAAGAAAATATAAATCAGTCTTCAAACACAATCCTTAATGAGCGACCTACAAGAATGATACTCATTCCAACTGCCTGTGTCGTGGAAGCTTCTCTAAAAGCTTCAAAACTAAACTGTTTTTCATGTATATTACAGCGACTGAATTAATACTTTTTTTCCAGACATCTGGTATGTACAGTAAAGTTCGGGCCAGGGGGCGTGGTGCACAACTATGGAGTGCCACAGCTAACAAAAACGGAGCTAAAGCTTCTAGAAAAGGTAGTTCTTCGCCTACATAAGAACGAGCAATTGGCTTTGGACATTCTCGCCCAAATCGACAAACGCAGGTCCACGCCAATTTCGTCAATGGTCAAGCTTAGCCCATACACGGAGAAATCTCACACTTTAAGAGATTAGCAGCGGAATTTTAAAACTTCCTCTTGTACCAAGAAGACTAAAAATAAAATGTTGTTCGAAAAAGTTGTGTCTTTGACTGATAGTGGAATTTTTTTTAAAAAACTAAATCCGAATGTTCAAATCTTCATTTCTTATACGATGAAGACTGGTACAGTGTTCAAAAGAACTAATTTCGAATCTAGTACAGGCGCCAGGGAAATCGTTAATAGGGCTTTACGTGCAATTCTTGATAACAGCATTTTGGGTTAATGTGTGGGTGGGGGGCTTTAAGTTTTTGGATCGATCGGAGAAATTGTTTTTCCGCAATATCGGAAGAAGTGTTGAAAACGGTTTTTTAGCAATTTCTCGTTTCCTGTTGCTCTGTCGCTGAAATTGCATCAATACAAGTTTGTAGTTTATGAAATTCCTCACAACTTTTAGAAATACCTTTTTCTCGTGTGCTCAACAATTCAAAAGTTGTTACCCCATAAAGTCAAGAAATTAAGGGTTGAAATGGGTTTTATGTAAATATATCGCTTTCAGTTAATCCTACGATAAAAAATACTCGTATATTTTTTGTAGAACAACTAATTTGCATAAAATTTGTGTAGGAGTATTTTTATTTGGACAATTATTTACCGTTCTATAGCGCCGCAAATGTCGCAAGTCACGTAAACCGTACATTTAGTGTGCACTTTCGAACGGCCCTGCTCCTTCGAGTGTGTCGCACCAACTGTTTTCCACGCCATCTTTGAGGTACAGCTTGTGACGCGTTTTTTACGTGGTCTCCCCTATAGGTCTAACCCACGAAGTGTATTTCTACACTTTTCTTCTCGATGCAGAACCCCATCGTCAATTCCAATCATTGCAGAATCGTCGATTTTGTCGCCCTTGTTAAGTTGTGTTTCCCTTGAAACGAACTCGGGAAGAGAAAATATGTCATCGTCGTAGCTGGTGTGGTATTCGTGTTCATCTGTAGCATTCTGGAGATTTCTTGCACGTTCTCACAGGATTCCCCTGCGCATATGGCGGTGCACTTTAAACCCGCTTTGTGACAGCCACAAGCCTTTCCACATTTGGTGTTACACCAGCAGGAATTAAATTTAATTATTGCAGTAGGCGCGGGAGGCTCAGTGCTAGGCACCTGTGTGAACGTACGGCCACGTTTCTTCCAGCCTCATCTTTCCGCGGGTAGAGTGTCATTTCTAAGCCAACTTGATGGTATGTCCGGAATGCGTGCTCCTGGCCGTGTCTTTTGTAGGTGGCAGGAATGCCAGATTAAACGTTGACTTCGCAAGGGATTTCGCGAAGTGTATCGCAGCAACTTGTCGTTATGGATGTCTCCACCGTACAACGCAATAAAAAATTGCTCTCCCGCTAATGCGATGATATCCTCGTCTACATATTTCTGTACAAAGTGATTCGCTGCAGATTCCAAGGTAGGTGTCTTTTCTAGGGTTTTAAGAAATTTCACTTTGCCCATACCGTAAGCAGCCGATGTTGTGTCACAACCATAAAATGCATGCAAGAACAAGATATGCTTTTATACAGCATCGCCGTGTTTCACGCATGATGTAGAGTAATGCTGTTCCTTCGTATTCAGTTTTCCGGGCTTGCAAAGAAAAACGTTTGCACTGTTCCGTCCTAGTGCCGTCAGAAGGACCAATATGTCGATGTCTTCGGCGACAATGGTTACAGGTGTCTAGCACTGAGCCTTCCGCGCCTCTTGCAATAATAAAATTAATTTCATGCGGGTGCAAGACCAAATGTGGAAAGGCCTATGGCTGTCGCAAAGCGGGTTTAAACTACACCGCCATTTGTTTCTCGCCGGAGAATCCTGTGAGAACGTGAAGGAATTCTCCAGAATGCTTACTACAGATGTTGACGAATATCACAACAACTACGACGATGACATATTTTCTCTTTCCGAGTTCTTTTCAAAGGAAACACAACTTGACAAGGGCGATAAAATCAACGATTCTTCAATGAGTGTGACCAACGCTGCAGAACCCGGTCCATCAAAAAGACCATGGAAAGTGTGAGACTGTTAAAAATACGCTTAGTTGAGTAGGCATATCGGGGAGACCACATAAAAAGACGCGTTACAAACTGTACCTCAAAGGAACAGTGCCGTTCGAAAGTGCACACTAAATGTACGGTTTACGTGACTTGCGACATTTGCGGCGCTATAGAACGGTAAATAATTGTCCAAATAAAAATACTCCTACACAAATTTTATGCAAATTAGTTGTTCTACAAAAAATATAAGAATATTTTTGATCGTAGGATTAACTGAAAGCGATATATTTACGTAAAACCTATTTCAACCCTTCATTTCTTGACTTTATGGGGTAACAACTTTTGAATTGTTGAGCGCACGAGAAAAAGGCATTTCCAAAAGTTGTGAGGAATTTCATAAACTAAATACAAACTTGTATTGATGCAATTCCAGTGCCAGAGCAACAGGAAACGAGAAATTGCTGAAAAACCGTTTTCAACACTTCTTCCGATATTGCGGAAAAACAATTTCTCCGATCGATCCGAAAACTTAAAGTTAGACTCAAAGCACAGCCCCCCACCCAGCCATTAACACAAAATGCTGTTACCAAGAATTGCATGTAAAAATTCCCTGGCGCCTGTACTAATCTTCAAATATTCATTTTCTGTATTTTGCAGACTAGCACAATTAAATGCTGTCTCAAGAGGTGAGGTAGAATGTCCAAACTTCGCTTACGTTATTTTATTCTATAGAGAAACGTTCATTATATACCATAGTGACTTACTCACATAATGAGACAAGTCCGAATATTGAAACCTTGGTTTTCTATCATACAAACTAAGAAAGTAAAATATTATCCTAAACATCTAAATACAAATCTTAAAATGATGGGTTATATACCATATAAACTACAAATTAAAATGTCTTCACCATAAAGAGCTAATTACGAATATCCAAATGTTCGTTTTTGTACCATGATGAACAAAATAAAATGTTGTCCTCAGTAGCTAAGTCTTGATAGTCAAACGTTGGTATGCTGTAACTATCACAATAAAACGTCATCCTAAAGACTTGAGTTCGAATGCTGAAACGTTCGCGTTCTTACCACACAAATAAGCAAAATAAAACGTTGTCCTCAATACTCAATCTTGATACTCAAGCGTCGGTATGGTGTAACTATCAAAGTAAAATGTCGTCTAGAAATATTAGTCTTCTTGCTCCACACAAATAAACAAAATAAAATGTTTTTCTCAATACTGAGTCTAAATAATCAAATATCGGTATGGTGTAACTATTAAACGAAAATGTCGCCTTATGAGGCGAGTTCAAATGATGAAATGTTCATTCTGTTATCGCATGATAATCATCAAAGTAAAATGTCGTCTTAAGGAGAAGATTTAGAATACTGAAACGTTCGTTCAATTACCATGAAGACTAGTAAAGTAACATACTGTCTAAAAAAGCTGATTTCGAATACTGAAATATTCGTTTCCTTACCATACAAACAAACTAAAATGTTCTCCTCAATAACTTACTCTTGATGTTTAAATATCGGTATGGTATAACTATCAAAGTAAAATCTCCTTTTAAAGTTCGAATTCGAATACTGTAACCTTCGTCTTCTTATCACACAAACTATAAAAGTAAAATATAATCGTAAAAAGGTGAGTTTCAATGCTAAAATGTTCATTTTGCTAACATTACCACTATCTGAATTCCAATGCTGTAACGTTCGTTTCTTTATTATACAAACTATTAAAGTCAAATATAGTCTTAAAAACTTGAGTTTGAATGGTGCAACCTTCATTTTATTGTAAACTTGCAAAGTAAAATTTCGTCATTTAGCTATAATATAAACTATCAGAGTAAAATATAGTCTTAAACAGCTAATTTCGAATGCTGAAACATTGTTTTTGTTACCGTTCAAACTAACAAAGTAAAATGTCTCCCTAAAGAACGGAATTACAATGCTTCAACGTTGATTTTGTTATAAGCTGTCAAAGTAAAATATAGTCTTAAAAAGCAAATATTGAATGCTGAATCATTTTTCTTACAACCATTCAAGATAACAAAGTAAAATGCCGCCCTAAAGAACTGAATTACAATTCTTCAACGTTGATTTTGTTATGATACAAACTATCAAAGTAAAATGTAGTCTTAAAAGGCTAATATTGAATGCTGAATCATTTTTCTTATTACCATTCAAGATAACAAAGTAAAATGTCGCCCTAAACAGCTAAATTATAATGCTTTGATGTTCAATTTGTTATCATATAAACTATAGAAGTAAAATGTAGTCGTAAGAAGGTAATATCGAATGCTAAAACGCTTCTTTTGTTACCAATCCAACAATAGAAATAAAATGTCGTCCTAAATAGAAAAATTACAATGCTTCAACTTTCATTTTGTTGTCATACAAATTATCAAAGTAAAATGTAGTATTAATGAGGTAATTACAATGCTAAAACTTTTTATTACCATAAAAATGAATACAATAAAATCGTCTTAGAGAACTGAGTTCAATTGCTGAAATGTTAGTCTTGTTAGCATACAAACTAACAAAGCAAAATTTCGTCTTAAAGGCTTTAGTATGAATGCTAAAGTGTTTGTTTTCATACCATAGCAATTAACAAAGTAAATATTGTCTTAAAACTCCGAGTTTGAATGCTGAAATGTTCATCTTACTAATATACAGAATAAGAAAGTATAGAGTAGTCTTATAGAGCTGATTTCAAATGCTAAACCGTTCGTCTTATTACCATACAAACTATTAAAGTAAAATGTATAAAAAAGCTGATTTTCATCGCGAAAATATCCGTTTTCTTATCATAAAAAGCAAAATAGAAGGTTTTCTTCAATAACTGACTCATGATGTTCAAACATCGGTATCATGTAACTATCATAGTGAAATCTTCTTGTAAAGTTCTAAATTCGAATGCGGTAACGTTCGTCTTCTTATCAAGTTATTACACAAACTGTTATAGTAAAATTTAATCTTAGAAAGGTGAGTTAATGTTAAAACTTTCCTATTGTTGCGTACAAAATATACTACGTATAAGAAACAAATGCAGGTAAAGGGACAACTTTGATTCCGCAAAACCATTGAATACTCATTTGTGGAATTTATTGAATCTGTCTGTTAAATGTAGTATAACAAAGTAAAATGTCATCTTAAAGAGCTATTAAAAAGAGTTCAAATGTTGATACGTCCTGATGTTCTATCAAGGTAAAGTGTCGTTTTAAAGATGTAATTTCGAATGCTGAATCGTTTTTCTTGTTGTCATTCAAGGTGTAAATGTAAGATATTGCCCTAGTGCTGAATTACAATGCATCAACGTTTATTTTAAAATCATACGATCATACAAACTATCAAAGTAAAAAACTGCATACGAATGGTGAGACGTTCATTTTATTAACATATAAACTACCAAAGTGTAGGCTTATCATTTTTTGCGTTACAATTACCCCAAACTAACAAAGTAAAATGTCGCCTTAAAGAGCTGAATTACAATATTTCAACGTTTATTTTGTTATCATACAAGCTATCAAAGTAAAATGCAATCTTCAGTAGCTGCGTGAGAATGGCTCAACGTTTATTCTATTAACATGCAAACTATCAAAGAAAATGGAGTCTTAAAGATCTGCGTTGCGATGTTGAAATTTTCTTCTTGTCACTACATGAACTAGCCAAGCACCATTTCGAGGTTTGATTTACAATGGCAACATATTAATTTTATTTCTATACAAACTATAATATACTGCTCCACAAATGAACTGGGCCATTTGCATATAATGGTGCAATTTTCAAAAATATTTTCCAAAAGGACAATCATGAAATTTCTGGTAACTTTTCGGGATTGTGTCACTATAAAAAGCAATTCTTTTCATAATTTGGTTTAAATAAAACTAAGTCCATTAATAAAATATTATCATTTGAAAATTTTGAGTTTTTCCCAAATGTTGATTGCACATTGCATACAAAGTATGCCAAATCGTTGCCAAACGTTCCGAGGGACTCAAAAAACTATTAATTTTCTTTTTATGTTCTTCCTCTTATTTTTGTTAAATATAGTTTTTTTTATAATTTTTTCTTTTTTTATATTATTATGATTTTGTTAATGCGTCAGTTAATATTTGAGAATAGTGAAATTAAATATGCTTAATATGAGTATACTATAAAACAAAAACTATTATATATATTTTTTGTGACGTAATGTAACAAAATACAATTTTTATAGGTGGTCCAGTTCATTTGTGGAGCAGTATAGTAAAATGTCTGTAATGTACTTCTTGTTATCATATAAACTCAATACCGTGTTAAAGAGCTGAGTTCGAACGATAAAACCATACACCGCAGCTGAACAACTGAATTCGAATGTTGAAATACAAACTAGCAGGATGGAAGTCGTTCTGAAGAGCTACGTTCGATTTTTTACAGTTCCTTGCGTTAATGAAACAGTCATTTCATGTACCATGCTGGTTTTGGTTCTTAAAGAAAACGTCAATTTCATCTACCATACTGACTAGCACTAGCAAAATAAGATGTAGTACTCAGATTTGAAACGTTCGTATCGTATACCGTGTACCATACAAACTAGCTAAATAGGTGATTTGATTCCTATAAGGAAATCTTCGTTCCATGTACCATGCTTGTTAGCGAGTTAAATATTGTTCTGAGCAGAAGATTCCGAATGCTAGTTTCATATACTACACAGACTAGTAAAGTACCTAAATTGATATTCCAAGAAGATGATTTCCAATTGTTAACATACGTGTGGTGTATAATTTAGACTTTGTAAAGAATTATTCTAAAGAGATCGTTTTGAATATTTAACTGTTCGTTTGGTGTACTACATATACTAGTTTTCGAAAAAGAACCGAGGCTGAATGTAAAACATTTGTTTGCGCCATTTCGGTCCCTAAAGAAAAACGTACTTTCCTCGGCATTAAAATCATAGTAACAAGTAAAATTTAATCTTAAAGAGCGAATTCCGAATGTTTAAATGTTCCTTTTTCTTAACATGCAAACTAGTAAGTAAAATGTCTTTTAAATAACTGAATTCAAGTGACAAAATTATTGCTTTATTACCACAAAAATTAGCGAAGTCGAATGTAGTCTGAAAGAGCTGAGTACGAACGCTGAAATTTACATCTTGTTAACTTACAAAGTAGGAAAATAACACGTAGCCTTATACAGCTGCGTTGTAATACTGATACATCCTTTTTTTACCGTACAAACTAGGAAAGTAAAATGTAGTCTTAAAGAGCGAAGTGTCAACGCTAAAATGTTCATCTTGTTAATATACAAAGTCGGAAAGTAACAAGTAGTCTTATACAGTTGAGTTCAAATGCTGCATCGTTCGTCTTGTTAGCAGACAAACTATCATCAAACTAAAATGAACTTCTTAAGGAGCTGAGTTCGAATGTTCAATTATTCGTTTCCTTACCATACAAACTAATAAAGTAAGATGCCGTTTTAAAGAACTGAGCTCATGTGCCAAAACGTTTGTCTTGTTACCATAAAAACTAGCAAAGTAAAATGTAGTTTCACAGAGCGAAATTCAAATTGTCAATTATTCATTTCCTTACCATACAAACTAGCAAAGTCACATGTCGTTTTAAATAACTGAGTTCAAGTGCTAAAACGTTTGTCTTATTACCATAAAAACTAGCAAAGTAAAATGTAGTCTGAAGGAGCTGACTTCGTCTTGTTACAATACAAACTAGTAAGGCACAATGTCCTGTTACAGAGCCGAGTTCGAATAGCGAAACGTTCGTTTTGTTACCATACGAACTACAAAAGTAAAATGTCGTTTCAAACAGCTGCGTGCAATTGCTTAAACGCTTGTCTGGTTACCATACAAATTACCAAATAAAATGTAGTCTTAAATAGCTGCGTTCGGACACTGAAATGTTCTTCCTGTTAACATACAAAGTACCAAAGTAAAAAGTCGTCTTAAACAGTTGAGTTCAAATGCTGAAATGTGTGTTTTGTGACCATACAAACTACAAAAGCAAAATGTCGTCTTAAACAGGTGAGTTCAAACGCTGAAATGTTCCTCTTCTTAACATATAAAGTACCAATGTAAAATGTCGTATTAAAGAACTAAATTTAAATGCTAAAAGGTTCGTCTTGTTACCATACAAAAGAGCTAAGTTCGAATTTTGAAAAGTTTGCCTCACTATCATACACACTAGTGTAAAAGGCTTTGCCCAGAACTTCTCTCGCCGATATTCAAACACTAAATAATTTTAAAAATCAAACTAAGTTAGAAGGGCAGGGGGACTGCGTATGCAGTCCCAACGTCTTGTGGAATATTGCAAGGGAACGGACTATTTCTACTTGAACTACGGGGCACCGACCCTTCGAATTCCTGCGTTGCAGCTGTATTAAGTAAGGCACTAATTTGTTGCCCCTTTTTGTATCGTACAACATTTATTCTGTATCTATATTGGGGTCCATTTTTGGTAACAATAAAGCCTGTGCTATGTACAAATTATTACTTGTATTTATTGCTAAGTTAAATCAAAAATAAAAAAAAATAATATTATTGTAAGGTGCTCACCCTGTATATATTTGTCTGAAATGTTCTCGGTTTCATGCTAGGTAGATATATATAAAATATAAAATGTCCAAATGGTCAATATTCGTTTGCCCTATAATGGGACCTAGAGAGAAGTGTTCGTCTCGTGTACCATAGAGATTGAAATATTAAGATGTCATCCTAAAGAACCAATTCTGAATTTTCAATTTGTGTACCATGGACACTAGCAGATTAACATATTATCCTAAAGAGCTAATTTCCTGACTTTAAATGTTCGTTTTGTATATATACTACACAGATTAGATTGTATAATATTCCTAGGAGTTATTATGGCTGCTAGAGGAAAATTTTCGTTTATAGACTATTGAAACTAACACATGAAGACTTTGTCGTAAAGAGTTTATTTCGAATGTTCAAATGTTGATGTGGTGTTGCAGCATGCATATTAGCAAAATAAAATTGACTTTCAGTAGCTGATCACTCATGTTCAAACATTCGTCTTCTGTACTAAATTGTCAAGGTGATTAGATCCACTGTGTGTGCCCAACTTATGTTACAGTGACTACCACGTTGTAACGCCTATGTTATGTTATAATTGACTTACACCTTTACTTTAGTTTATTCTCAATCATTTTGTTTAAATTGAATTTTAATTAATTTATTTGCCTTATTTTTATTATGGAAAATCAAAATTATTTACTACTAGCCTCAGTAGAACACTTGACTGAAAATCAGGTTGGATTCTTTATTATCTAGATTGTTTATATTCTAAAATTTGATGTTTTTATTTTATATGACAACTCGATACATCTGTCAACTGACACTTCAAACTAGTTTTGAAAAATCAATTAGAAATCCTTTCTCGTTACAATTATCATTCCACAATCTCAAATGGTAAGTACTCCCTTAATTAAAATTAACTCAATTCACGCTTTATTTTCTTTCAGTTCTTATTTTAACTACCTGTATTCTGTTACCTGTTATTGGACTTAACACTCTCCTCTACCAAACCCAATGCATCCAGCTCTGCGACTCACCACGTTACAAGAACTGCTCCACTCAAAGCCACGGTGAAGGCTCCAACCGACAACCAACTGCCAAGACGTCCAGAATCCGGATCCAAATCAACACAGGAACACACGAAAACAGCTCGCACTTTTTTAAACAGCATTCTCATTTCCACCTCAGTATGCATCCAAATCGACCTCAGCTGAATATGTGTTTATTCTGATGCTCAACCAAATCACAAGTATGAAGAATGCTACAACCCGACACTACGGACATTGACCAGATGCAAGCCGCAAGATGTCACTTGACAAGCCCCACAAATACGCTCACACTGCTAATGATGTCGATGTAAACCACTTCCTTTAAAACCATTCTTTTTTATCCAATTCAGTCGATGCAATGTAATTCCACAATAAACTCAATTCAGCATTCCCTTACTTTTATTTGCCTTAGTAGATTATAACTGTATTAGATTGGTCTTCTAACCACATTCTAATCTTCATCCATCTAGTCTGCTAATCTTCTTCTTTTAACATTTTACTTTTTATTCTTTTTCACACGCCAATTTTAACCCTTTTATTTACCAAAATATCTTTTCCAAAACTTTTATAAAGGGGTTTTTTTCTTAATTTCAAACGCTGCAAATTGTATTACATCATTTTTGTTATCACAAATTTTTTTTCTAATCAATAAACTAGCTTATTTTTTACAGTCCAACACACTATTGAAGCTTTCTTATATGTCTAATACCTACTATGTTAAATAGTATATTTCGAAAAAGCATTGGTCATTAACTTCCACTTTCATTTCAGATATTAAATTAAGTTAAAATCCTACTGTTTCCCAATTAGTTTCATTTAATTAAAGTATAAATTATATTTCCTTTCTTTTCTAATTAGTTACATCTTAATAATTTTGATATCCATTTCACATCTAAATTCATCTTTGTAATTTTTTATACTGCATTCTTTTAATATTATTAATCTGATTTCTAAACCCCTGTACCAATACCATACCAATATATTAGTAACAAAATATAGTTTTCGTTAACATAACATTCCGAATGAACATTCGTTTACGTTATTGTGGTCCCTCAATATAAATATTCGCTTCGAATACAAATTAAAATGTCATCCTAAAAATCTAATCCCGAATGTCCAAAAGTACTATGCTGAAGAGCAAAAGAAGGTCTCTTTCAAAAAGCTGAGTCTTGATGTTACAAGTTTTGATAGTTCTGCACACAATACAAACTAGTAAATAAAATGCCTCGTTTACAATGGAGACTAGTAAATTAAAATGACATCCTAAAGAGCTAATTTCGAATTTTCAAATGTTTCTTCTGTGTATTGCACAAACTAGTAAATAAAATGCCTCGTTTACAATGGAGACTAGTAAATTCAAATGACATCCTAAAGAGCTAATTTCTAATTTTCAAATGTTCCTTCTGTGTATTGCACAAACTAGAAAATAAAATGCTACCCTAAGAAGCCTTGTCCGATTGTTCGAAGGTTAATTTTATCTACCATGCTGATTAGCGAAATAAGATTATTCTAAAGACATCATATTGAATGTTCAAATGTTCGTTTTGTGTTCCACGCAGACTAGTTTTTCAAAAGATCTGAGTCTGAATGTGGAACATCCATTCGTTTGCGTCATTTTGGTCCATAGAGAAGAACTTATTTTCCTCCGCATTAAAATGATCGTAACATGGCGTAACAAATAGAAACGCTCGCCGCAATGCATCTTTACGTGTTCCTGCCCGCGGCAAAGCCCTAGAGATAAATATTTTCATCCGACGAGTGACGTGCATACAAATGCCTTTCATAAATCGCTGCTGGAAAAACGACGCGGTCTGCTGGAGGAACACAACAAAAGGAAAAATGCCTGGCCGCCGCGGAAGCCCGGGGGATTTTAACGCCGAGCGGGAGTTCCCAGTCAACCATCAAACTTTACGAGTGCGCTTCTGGTTTATATAATCCGAGATCGCGGACAAAAGGGCCCGTCCGCCAACAACCTTAGCCAGCATTAGGGACGACAATAAAACTTACAATTTTGTTATTCAAATGCTGGAGCTCCCTTTCAGTTAGCCTCCTCTTGGCGCTCTCTTTCTTCCGCCTCCTATATTGATTGTATTTGTAGAAGAGGTACATCCCAGGTAGGGCCAGCACCACGAAGGGCTTCATGAAGGGATTAGTCGCGGGCCCTTGCGGCATATTAACTTAAGCACTGCGAAAACGGCGGTTTAGGCTGCAGCCCCTGGGGCCTCGTGCGCTCTTTCGCAGGCGGGATCCTGTGGGCAGTTACAAAAATAATGTCCCGTCCTCAAAATCAATGGTAAACAAAAGAACTACAAAAGTGCGGGGCCCTTCCTGGGCCATTATTTTGGTAACCTCCACTGCACTACGTACCTACACTTTGCGAAACTTGAAAAACGGTGCACTGTAAGCGGGCAAAAAGTCACATGCGCAAAAATCGCTGGAAATTAATTAATTTGGCACAAAGCGGCGCCCGGAGCGGGATGGAGAAGCGGTATTGCTGTGCGGCTGAGAGAGACGGAAGCCTGTATTGTCGAAAACATTTCGGAACGCCCACCGACCGCAAGGTAGGCAACACTGCGTGCACCTCGGACGCTTGCGAACGACTGCGGAAATCGCTCGATAGGCAGCGTGCCTCGCACAACGCCTGCGCAGGCTGCAGCTAGTTTCGTTCGAACGCAAACGTGCCGAGATTTCGTATGCTGCAATTTGGGGGCCAACATCCCTTGCCTCGCGAAGGAAAGCCTAGGTTGGGCCCCCGAAGGCCGCGTTGAAAAACGCAGCCGGCCGTGGCAAATGCTTTCTGATCCTATCTAGATTTGCACCGCGAATTGCTAAATTTCGAGCTGGCAAATGGATTGCTTTATCTCCTAATTCACTTCCCCATCAGTATATTAAAGTTACTTGCAACGTAGAACCAAATTACTTTCCATATTTAAAAGTTGTAATTTTGACGATATGCTTAGATACTTATACTTAGCTTACTAAGTTGATATGTTTCCACTTCAAGTTCTAAGTAGTTTGGGTTGTTTATTTTGGACTTGGCTTTCCATTCTTGTGTATCTATTTGAGATTTGTCTTGTTTCTGTTCCTTTTATTACGTCTTCTTTCATCCTTCTATTCCGTGATCTGTCCCCGTTGTCTGTATTCAGCTCCCCCTGGAAATCTCTTCTATGGATTATGTCTTCTTTCATTTTGTGTATGTGCCCCATAGCACGTAATTATTTTTGCCACAACCGGGAGTAGAAATCAGTTTCTAATGCCACCGCTTAAAACAGTTAGCCTCAGCTATGAAGTAGTTAGAAGTTATGTTGCTGGTTTTGTCACACTGTGCCGGTAACATTGCGTATTAGTCTATTTTATTTTGGTTTCTAAATGAACAACTTACCGGCTTTAGCCAAATAGAAACAAGCCATCGATTTAGATGTCTTTTGATAAGTCTACACCTTCTGGTTATGCTACGTAGTACTGAACAGAAAGCGTTAAGACGATTTACGTCTTATGTATATCTAATAAGGATGGAAAATCAAAACAAACCACATCTGAAGAAAAGGATTGCTTATATCTGTTGCATAAAATTGCACTATACTAGGTAGATGTTGTGAACTTCAAAATAAAATTAATTCATTTTCAGTAAATTCTTAAAATGTAGGGTATAACGGCCCGAATCGTGAAACATTCGCAGTTAATAATCATCCTGGTATTTAACCATTATCCTGCTAGGAATAGAACTAAACTGTATTTCTTACAATGTATCAATTAGCTTAAGACGCATTGTGCATTTAAAACATACGAGTTTGACGAAGAAGATTGCGCGGAGAGCAGATAATACAGCGTTGCGTGCGTTTAATAATAGAACATTGCAACTTTTGCGCGAACAGCAGCGCGGGAGGCAGTCGCGTGCGACTAAAAGTACAAGAGACGCGACGCCAAGTATCAAAAAGTGCGATTAAAAGTTTGGTGTTGGACTGCGTTAAGAGCAGTCGAAGCCTCGTGACTCTGGAGCTGAAATACAGCCTCAAGAGCAGACCACTAACTGGGGATCAACACCAAGGAAGCAATCATTCTTCAGTACCAAAAGCCGCTTTTCAGTGTTAACGGAGCAGTCGAACTTGTATAGGTATGAGTTTATTTGCAGCGAAATAAAGGCAAGTTTAGTCTCTAGAAATAACTCCTACGCTTGAATGCATAAGCCAGATAAATTGAAAAAACCAGAAGCTTAATAGCGAATGACGAAATCTTGCGTAATAATTTGACGCGCGAGTGTCACCAATAGTGGCGAGTCCAAGCTGAGTCAAGCATTATTCTGAGTGTGTGAATCCTCATGAATAAGCAAGTAGCTACGGGCGCGGTCTGTAAATAAACAGAAACGGCTTCAGTGAATTTGTGCGCGAGACTTCCACAATTTGCGCGCGCTTTGTTTTGGGCGGGTTGTCGATCATTAAAATGTTACACTTATAGTTAATACGTGTATAAAAGCAAGTAGAATCAGCCTTAAACCCGTAAAACATTTATTTAATAATAATGCATTGCTGATAACGTATAACCTTTATTTATTATGCTTTTTATGTATCCACTGCATGAATGTTCCATTTGCAGATTATATGTATGTTCATGTAAACTGTTCGATTTTTATTCCTGCAGGATTTGCATGTAGAATTACAGCATCATAGGTGACAACGAGCAGACCGTCAAGAGCAATATTGACATTGTCTGTAGCTGCATTGGGGTAAGAGCGGGTCTTGTGCTTCTACGACTAGGGTGACTAGCATACTAAGGGCAATATACATTGATAGTACAGTAGAGAACACGTGGAAAAGCCACATTACAATTTACGGTGCCCAACGTAAGAGCTAAGTAAAAGTACTGTTACAAAGGTAAGTATTGTATAGTATAGTAGGCCTCCATATCTTTAATTTCGGTCCACTTTATTTGCAGAAGTGTCTTTTTAAGTTCGGCAGTTCTATTATTATTTCAGTTTCAATTTATTTGGAGATTTCCATCTATTCTTATTTCAAATTTAGTTTATTTGAAAACATATATTTTAGTGATAACTTGCTATATTACATATGTTGCTATGATATACACTTTTACACGAGCAATAACATTAAAGCGTCGATAAAACAATAATACAGTTATCTGCCAAAAAAGCAGTATAAGCACAAAAGGAAATCGTTTAATTAATATTCTAACATTTATACCAATGTCGCATGTAATAAAATAAACACTATAAGGAGACTCTTTCCTCAGACTATCTATTTGTGCCAGAATAACACAGACGCGCAAATAATTTCGAACTGCTTTCACAGAATTTATCTAACATCGAAGGATTGAAGGTTGTTTTTTACTTTAAAATAAATTGACAAATCTAGATATAATAAGCTGCTCAATGAGCCAAACGCACAAAAAACAAGCATCCGAATAGGTAACGCTGTTTTACAAGATGGCAATAACAATTCAAGTTCAATTAATTCTATGATTAATGAAATGTATGCGCCTAATAATAAACTGAACTAACGCTAAAGTATACGTTTGTGCCGAAGATACAATTAACATTATCGACTAATGCAACAAGGTCCTGGTCTACAGGTATGCTTCCGTAGCTAGATTTCACAAAAAAGAAAATGTAATTTACCTATGTCAAAATCCATTTTGCTTCAGTAGGGCTTTGCAGGCTGAATCCATGGCACAAAAACTATACCTACAGCAGAGCAGATATTTAAAGTGGCCCATACAGAATGCTACAAACACAGGTAACGGAAAAAACGCCGTTAAAGGTGCACAAATATGGAACTCACCTGTTAGGAGTGTCGAATCGTTGGATCTTGCATTGTTTGCATTCCCAAGTTGAAATAACATTACTGCAAATATACCTACCAAGTAACATTCCGACATCAGTTCGAGTGGAAAAGGGGCTCATGCTGCAGGACAAACAAAAAAATTGTTTGGAGAAACACCATAACAGATCAAAGCGAACTTTGAATGGTAAGGATGTCTGGATGCGCTGATCCTGAAAGTGGTGTTAATTTTCAGTTTGGACCTGTAGGTCTATATATACTTAATTTTAAATATAATTTTGTAAATAGCTGATATTGATTATCCGTTGGCTTTAGGTCTTGTTTGAATTTAGTGAATCAGATAACTTGTTATTAACATTCGAAAAACGTTTCTATAAGCAACCACAAAAAACTATAAATAGGGCTGCTCCAAAAAACACGAGACAGATCAAATTTAGTACTGCTAAATAAATCCCCGCAACTTGACTCACAAAAATCTATAATTTAATTGTTTGATTACAAATAAAAATTGAAGACGACTGTCATTTGTGTCTTTATTTCGACGCCACAAATTACAACAAATGTTAACCTACTTAAATTAGTGCTTCTATTGAGGAAAGATACACTAATCAGTGCACCAATATGAGTAAAACTGGTTAGCATTGACCGCAAGCGGGCGAGTCAACCACATTTTGGGAACAACCGCGAAGCATCGGCGTGCTGTCTCCAGAGGGCCCAAAAATGCAGGAGCGTACAAATAGGTGGGAGAAATTGTATAGCAGGTACTTGTTACTTGTAAATGTTTGTCTCTTACAAGCTTACCTATTGAGGAGCGAAATTGTGTTATGTCAAATATCATTTGTATGATCAAACAGCCCATTCCATCCAATCCATGATGATATTAAAATGTTGTGTCGGTATGTTCAGAATAATTTTTTTTATTTTCCATAAAACACGTATAGTTTAAAATGAGTCTTCGTTTTACCTTAATTAATTAATAAAATAATATTTGAAACTGACAGTACACATAGTGTATTAGAAACTTGTAGTCTTAATACTTACATGGAGCAAAGATTATTAAATGTCTAATGCGAGTTTAATATTTTATTGTTCATTGAAATGTTAAACAGTGTTTAACATGATCACGTCCTCGAATGTTAAGATACATTTAACATACATCCACTCATTTAACATGCATGCACTATAGCAACATCACACATATTCATGGTAGTCCGATTTCGATTTAGCAGTTTTTAGTAATTATTATTGATTCAAAATTATTGCGTCAATGAACAATAAACTAATCAACGCATTTCTAGGGGTAACCGTCTTAACATTTCTCACAGCTTCGCTGCGCTCGCTCGAGTAGTAAAAATATGCTCGAATGTTAAGACTGGGTTACCCCTCTTAATACGTTAATTACTATTACTCTACAGCTGTATATCAAATACTTGTAATTTTTATTGTGCAAATGTATTATTTTATTTATAATATTTGTTTACTTTACAAATCTATGCCAATATACTATCCAATTACTTACAAGCCGTTATATATAGGCAGAGCATTGTATAAGTAGATAATATCGATCTCCATCTTGTTTTCAGCTTCGTGAAAGTAAATAATACGCCGCATATCTAAACACAAGAGTTTTATTATCAAAATATCATCTTTTAAGCCTTTTAATTTAGTTAGAGGAAGTCAAACCACTCAGGAAATGTGAAATATCGTTCGGAAAACGTATTGTGAGAGAAATTGGCTAACGAGAAGGGCTTATATGGATTTCTATAAATTGCAATCAATTGCTATATGTTTTTTAAAGATCTTTACTAATTTTTATAAATCTTGTATAGATTTTTATGGATATCTAAAAATTTGTTTTAATAATTTTTTATAGATTTCTATGATTTTCCATAGATTTAGCTATTAGAATCGGCTCTGATACCATTCATAGTTGGGCACCACATTGACTGTGCTCTACCTGCTCTACTCAGAACCACAGACCTAAGAGATAGAATAACAAGGTCAACGCATTACTATGACACACACCTCACACAATGGTTGCTGCGCGAGCACAAAAGGCGCGCTCCAACTCTGTAATCCGAATCCGGGGCAGGCTAAGCATTGTACCGCCAGACGCAAGCGTATAAATCACCAGCCTCCGCACCACAAAGTAAAATGAGGTTACCGATAATACTTACATATTTGACCAATCTTGAGTAATTCAAGTAAATTGAAATGATGCAATGCACAAATGTCCTATTACACGATGACAGCTCGTGGAATTATTAACAATTCTCGAAATAAAACACCGTTCCCAAACGATATCTCACATTTCCGACTATTTTAATTTGCTCTAACCTAATTAAAACGCTTAAGAGTTAATGTTTTGGTAATCAAACGTCTGTTTTACATACACGGCACGTGTTACCTTCCACTAAGGCATTACATGTGCTCTACTTCCACCAAGCTGGAAACAAGATGGAGGTCGATTACTCACTTTATGTTATAATTGACTATATAATAATGGTCTTTATGTATGAAAATGGTTTTATGTTATAACAATAATTATTATACTTTAGCTATGACGTCTGACTTTTACTATGCTTTAGTTTATTTTCAATCAATTCCCTTTTAAAATGAATTTAAGTATCTCATTTGCCCTTTTATTAATTATGGATTATCAATATTATTAAAAAATCTCTAGCTCCGTAGAAAATATTTTCTCTTAACTGAAAACACAGGTCGGATTCGTCATAATCTAGACTGCTTTTGTTCCTCAAAATCATTCTCTTATTTCATGACAACTTGTACGTCTGACACATGTCATTTCAAATTATGCAAGTGCAAAATCAACTACAAATACCTCCTCGTCACATTACTTGTCATTCAACAAACATCAAATAGTACGTACTCCTCTCTTTAAAATTACCTCACTTCACTTTTTCTATATTTTTCTTTCAATTTTTACATAAATACCTGTAGTCTCTCACTCTCTTTTACCAAGCCACACGCATCCGGTAGTCTCACGGAGATCTCCCAACGTCCAAATAAATCCCAGTAAGAACTCAACCAAACACCAGGATCCGCAAAGCTAAACACGCCAAGGCACCTACCACCTTACTCCGATCAGCAGCAAACGCCTTCCACGTCTTCCTACCAAAATTTCCAAGCCACCGACGACCTAGTATCACGAACCTCGACTAGACGCAAGTTACAAGATGTCACTTCAATGACAAGCTTGGCGAATTAGAACCTTCTATCCACGCCTTATGGCATTTTATAATGCTCACTCTGCTAACAATCTCAATGTAAACCACTTCCAGTAAAAACATTTCCTGTTATCCAATTCATTTGATGTAACAAATTTATTGACAATAAACTCAGTTCGGCATCCAATTCCAGCAATTGATTTTGTAGATTATAACTGTATTGCTTAGGGCATTCTCACCACATCCATTTTCTTCCTCCTTACCTACTTTTTATTTTCTTCTAGCAAATTTAATGTTTTATTAACAACCCTTTACATTCCAAAAAACAGATTACACTTTGTATAAAGGGTTTATTTTATACATTTATCCGCTTATATGTTTTTTGTACCAAATTGTTTTACAGAGTGATAAATATTATTATCTCCTTAGTGATTTAGTTTAGAATATATTTTATAGTCCAACACTCTATATAAACTTTATTATATTTATCTAACACCCACTATGTTGAATTATATTTCTCGAATAGGTATTTCATTTGTCATTAACCCTCCACTTTATTTCAGATAATAATTAAATTATGTTAGAATCTTACTGTTTCTTATATAACATCATTCAATTGAATTTTAAATTCTGTTTCATTTCTTTACCAAATACATTTAATAATTTCGATATCCTTCTAATACTTAAATTCAGCTTTGTAATTTAATACTGCATTCTTTTAATCTTTTTAATCTGATATTAAACCATTATATTAAAAACCATTACAATATATAGTGCCTTAATATAAGTTCTCTTACGCAAAGGAGCTATAAACGCACTATTTCGGATGTTTTAAACTATTATTATTATTATTATTATTTAATAGCTTTATTGCTCTTTTAAGCTGTTGTTTCTATTTAGCGTCTATAATAGAGCTATTAAGGCACTTAAATAATGCCCTTATAGCTGATTTGAGTGCTTTAAGAGCCTAGTGCAATTTACATTTTCAACGTTGATAGCTTTGAAATCTGCTGATGCAAAACATCAACTTTCTGATGGTCTTTTTAGAAATGTCTCATATTCAACAGAAAGTTCACACAACCTCGAACTTGAACAAACTGAATTATCGATTATCAACCTTACCAACCACCACTAAATTCTCTAAATTTTGCGACTGATACTTTTGATTTTAAAATTGTATAAAAAAATCAGAATGGAAAAAATAGTGTTAAAAACTCGTTTTATAAGCAATTTTCTGCACTCGTCCTTGCGAACAACTCCCCCCCCCCCCCCCGCTGATCGGCTCGCGTTCAAAACTTAAACTTGTGCAATAAAATCTGTCGTATGAAACTTCTTCTTTAACATACTATATTAGAATAAATATAAAATAATATAAATAAAAGTTATTTTATTAATTATTATTTATTAGACAGGAAAAAAAGCACACGTTTTATAATTTCTTAATATATACCTAAAAGGTATATTGCAAACGACCATTTAACTTGTTTTGGTAATATTGAAAATTGTAAATTTAAATCAATTACTCCTTCGATTAATACTGGAGTTTAGTCTGCTGTAACAATAGGGCTATGAAGTTAGTTGCGAATTTTAAGCGGTTTTTACTTAAATACTTTTTCGAGAAGACCAAAATACTTGAACTAATATCAACAATAAAATTAATCTTATGTGCATAATCGAAAAGATGAAGAAAATTAACCTCTTGTTTGTCGAAATTTACCGAGGTCGGGGTTAATCCTCGTAAATGACCTTTTTTAAAGCACACGACTTAAATTTTTTATCGCGTTTGACTGTGAAAATACCATAAGTGAAATTGCCTTGGAATTGACAGCACATTGCTCTGGCTTCTGTTAAACCTCAATCGTGACGGCTTGTCACTAGAAAATGCGTTATCACTTGGAGTTTGTGAAATTTCTTGCATAGGACTTTGAGAACCATTCTGCGAAAAACTATTTAGCTGTACTAAGCTTTGAATCTTTGAAAGCTAACGCGCTAGTTCTTCCAATGGCATTTTCTCATTTGTGCATGATGAAGTTTGTAGATTAAAGGCAATTTGTGAATGTAAATATCTCATATTGCAATTTCAGGATAGTTCAAGTCATTAGTTAAAAGGTCATTATTAAACGATGAACTTAAAAGAATTGCCATTTTAGAAGAATGTGGCGTGTCATAACAAGCTCCAAGTCTTTCCTTTAGTTTACTGAAGAGTTGTTTATATGGGGGACTCATTAAAATATTGGGTATTTTTGACTTGGCATCTTCAGGTAATTCTCAAATAGTTAGATTGAACTATATGCTCGGCCATTTCTTTCGCAGATTATTAAATCACCATAATACTGGTTACCTATTATGGAAAATTCCACGTTTGGATTATCATAAATAATATTTGGTTCAATTAAGACCGACAATTAAATGTTCGACCAAAATCATATTCCATAACTATATTCTTTTATATTACTTAATATGGCATAACATTGCATTATGTATTTCAGTTAGTACCTAAATTCTCTTTTTATTAAGTTCACAGGATTGACACTTTTTATGATGACTACATCTTCTGGAAGTTTGGCCTTCAAACCTTATTGAGTTCTCCGTGAACGGTTGCTACAAGACCACTTCAATATTACGACAAGCCACGAACAAGCACCACGCGCTAGATTTGCTTCCAGCACAGGCTTCAAATATGACCAAGAACCAAACACCTCAAGTGTGGTGTCAAATCTAATGTATGATTATTTTTAAATATTACAATTTTCCAACACATTGGTGTTTAGCCCTACACAAAATTACCCCGGCTAAGGATAATCGAAACATGGGAAGGGTTTGCTAAACGATAAGTGGGGGAGAGGGGGGGGTGTAAGAGAAAAACTTAAAATATGTTTGCCTTCATGTCTCGTACTCTATAACTTGAAGTATCGATTGCCACCTTAAGCGTATCAAACATGGAGCAATAACTTCTTTGGGAAGTATGTTCGACGGCTCTCTCCACTAGGATCTTACCTTTGATAAATATCTGCACGCCGTCTACTAGCTGCTTTATAATTCGAAAAGAACAGAACACAAGTAAAACTACCGCGAGATCTTAACAAAACTATTTATTCCTTATGTCAAATATAATGGGGTTACACATACATAAACAAGCTTACGGATGAGCTCATGGAGAACTCCCTGTAAATACAAGCTAGCTTTACAATCTAACGCGTCTAGGGCGTTGTTGTGTTGGAAAGCGTCGTCGCACAGTGTAGGGAAAAACGGAGCTGTCTATCGGCTAGAAGATAATGACACCCTGCGGAGGGTGGCGTGTGCGAAAATCAGAAAATCAAATAGCCGTGAACTCCACTGAACTTGAGACGGACGGGTTCAGTGCGAATGCTAAACTGCAGAAAAACGATACTCGTTCGCTCGGAGTGCAGTGGCAGACGTCAGCGGTCTAAGCCGGCGTTGTGCTGCTATAAGCTAGCATTTTGTATAAACGAACGAACATGGACTGATTTCACCCACAATGCCGAACATTAAAGGGGCCACGACACGTGGCGTTATGAATTGAAAATAACCTAAAATTGTTTCATAGTTTCTGCGTTTCTGCTTCGTTCTGTGACAATTAATTTTTTGAGTTGTTACGCCCCAGGCCATCTTTAAGTAACTTGTTCATTTCAAATTTACAAACTTAAACTTAAATATATTGAGAAAATAAGTAGTTGATTAAACATCAAAACAGCATCCTAACCTATCTAGATTTTAATATTTTGAGATGTTCCAAAGTGCAGTTACGGACATTTCGATATAAGCAGGTATTGGTGCTTCATTAGACAGTTTGAGCAAGTGTCATTGTTTCTTATAATAAAGACCCTTATAGCTATAGGTATAAGGAACCGTTGTGTTTGAAAATAACTCAACCAATCTGAATATCGAACCTTATGCGTTTCCATGGTTTTCCATTACAATATGGTGTTGACAGCTTTTTTCGTATGAGAAACTTCGCATCTGTTACTCTCTTACCTACCGGTGTAGAGGCTGCTAGCATCTGGCTGTGCAGTGCTCTACTTGCCCTAATTTCGGGTTACGAAGATAAAAGTGTGCCTTTTGAACTTGCGAGGTAACCACTGTGTTAGGTGTGTGTGCTGGTAATGTGTTGACCTTGTTACTCTATTTTTTAAATCTGTGGTTTTGAAAAGAGCACACTTAATTTGGCGCCCAATGTAATTGGTCTCACCGAACTCGATACCGATCGCCAAGGCTGCGGAAAAATTCCACCTACAGTGGAATTCAAACGGAGGACTTGCTTAGTGCAAGCCTAACGCTCTACCAACCGTGCTACTCGGCTTCTTTTCAAACTATTTAAAGCATTTTTAAATTTAAAATGTGTTCTGCTGGCCACAACAACTATAACTTGATTTCGATTCACCGCTATTTTATAACGAAAATTACCGTTGCGCAAACTGCCTATTAACTAAAGTTAGCCCTACGTGCTATTTCGTGCCGTAGACTGAATAACTCAAGCGCTAAGCAAATTTAAAAAAGATATCCAAGATTTTGTTTGCCTTTTTAAAAGTTGCATTTGGTGCAGACATACAATTGGCCTGTGTGTTGGTAGCATCTTTCCTTGAGTTCTGTGTTATGGTTGAAATTAACCTTAGGAAAGTGATATTTCGATTATTTAGCTCTGATAGTGGGAATACTCACCTGTTTAATCTATGTATCAGGTTATATAGTCAAGGCTTTGGCTCTACTACCACGAACAAACGTGACGGTAATCGACAGCCTGCCCCCGCTTATTGCTCAATTTGACATCTAGCCATATACTCGTATATGCACGATATTTCGTCTTGTATGGCATTCTTACACACTTTCTGATAGATATTTGTAATGTTCTCGTATTTACTAAGCTAGATATTTGGGTTGCCGTGGGATCGAGCACAGTCGCGTAGGTACTTCCACGTCCACAACAAATTGTTAGTTTGTTCAACAATTGAGGAGGGCTTCAGGAAAAAACATGCAAAATAGGAACATCCATTATGATGACTGACAATTGTAGGAGATTTGTGCGTCTCTCCACTCTGTGTAGGGATTTAGAATTTTTGTGGTCGCGAATCTTCTTTACTTTTTCCCAATCTTTAGTTGAGTTTAGATAATGGAAAAATCACATTTTAAGTGCATTTAATGAGAGATACGGACGACTGACTTATGCTACAACATTGGTTACAATTTCTCTCGTCTTTTCTAGACGGATGTGGATAATTCAACACCTTCTTGGAAACTGGCACTTACACCTACAATTGAATCATCTGATTGTAACGTTTCGCCCAGCAGGAACGCGTGTTTCTGAATTAAAATTAATTCGCGCGTTCTCCTCTAGCGATTTTTACGTTTCTTATCAAATTTTGAATCTTTAGAACGCCTGACCAGCTATAAAAATACGTCATCGAAAAGGCGCAGATCCCCGTTTGCGCCGTTCTCCCACTCAGAATGTCCGAAGTGGTTGCTAGATGCACGAAGCACGAAGAGGGGACATAAAAGCTGCTTCACGACCGTTCCACGAGAGATTCCCTCAGAGATTCCCTCCGGCATTCTCAGCATTCATTCCAGTATCCACCCAGTCCCAGATCATCCCCAATCCTGTCCGTCCCGTCCGATTAATAGAGAATTCTTTCCTTACACTTTGAAATCCTGCATCCGGAGTTTTCCTGTAGCTAAGTCGAACCGAAGACTCCAAACTAGGAGGCCGTGTTTCTAGCTAAAACCCGAACGATTCCACGTCCTGAAAGCCAGTTCCTGGAGGCGACGACCTCTATCGAGGACCGCTTCGCTGGTTTGCCCTGTTAATATTATAACCTGAATTCAGCCTAAATTTTTAGCCCAAGCTCCGTCAACAAATAGTTGTAACAATTTCCTGGAAGACATGTTGGAGGCGACGACTCGTTCACGATGCCGTTTTGCATGCTTCTCATAATAATTAAGCCAGCTAAATAGCGTAACTATATCCGACCTGGCCGTGTCAGATTACATACTATTATGGCCCGGCACATCGCTAATCTTAGAGGCCGTTTAAAGTTGCTTTTAATATTTGTTGACTACAGAGATTTACTCACCGATCAACCAAAATCCTACAGCATCCCCGAAGGGCAAGCGCTGTGCGGACGTTTTCCCGACGTCCGCTCTCGACTTGAAGCTGAGCCCTAGGTGGAATCCACCGTCGACTTTTCATTCTTTCACACCCCGCACTAACACAACACCAACTTCACAGGGGGCTTGCCGAATCTCCCGCACGACCCGGTGTTGTAAGTAAATAACCCTGACATAGCCGAATTAACCTATATTTGCAGTTACACGTGCCTTTGACATTGTGACCGAGATTCAAGTTTAACGGTTGGCATCCCTGGGACTAATTTCGACGGCCCGATTTCCTGACCAGTGGCGTCCCGTCGATCTACCAGGGCTCAAATTGTAGGGCCACAAACGCACGGATGTATGACGGGTTGCAGTGACGCTAGGTTTTCGCAACAGGACGTCTCGTATAATTACCAATTTTATTGTGAAATACATTTTACTATATTTGTAAATACATTACAATATAATTAAACCGTCTAAAATTATCCTGGCGTTTGTTTGCTGGTCTCATAGTGTATATCTGTCTGAACCAAATTAACTCCGACTGAGAGAGCTACCCGATTGTAATTAATTAATTCAACGGCCTTAATAGCAGAAGGGCGGAGTGTTACATGATTACTTCCAAAAAAAGAGAACATACGTCGAGCCGATTAACAATCAAAAGTAAGGGTTATAAAAGCAATCGAAGCTTGCACACTAATATCTAATATCGTTGCAGGGCTCTATTCTTTTCTGGTCTTCACTCTTTATTTCTATATTTATTGGTCCACTTGGATTCGTGTATTGCATGCGACGGCGTCGTCCGTACAGAACCTGTCAGTGATCGAAGCCACATCAGTAGCTTTGATCGACATTGGGGCGACATATAATAAGGTGGGTACAGACTAGTGTCAGATCGTCGTATCGTATCGTGATCGCGTATCAAGATTGGTTAAGTGTGTACGGGGGGACGTATCGCATTTGCGTATCATATCTTCGTGTCAAGCTGATACGCAGATACGACACGACATTTATCCACCAGGAGTCGGTATTTCAGCGTAACATCCAAGAAATGATACGTGATGTGGATACAGGTACTGTGGACGGCAAAACCCAAACATTCCCGATTTGCATGTCTCGATATAATGAACAAGCTTAATAATTAGTGCTACTATAATAAAACAAGGAAGACTGCGGTGTCTGGGACACATGGCCAGAATGAAAGAGACGAGAATACCCAATATGATCTTGAGCGAGAAACCTGAGGACAAAAATAGAAGCTGTAGACCATCAAAAACTTAACTGCAAAACGTAAAAGAAGGTCTAACCCGACTGGGCATAGCCGAAAATTGGGAAACAAGAGCTACGAATAGAAAGGAGTAAAGAAAGATTGTAGCCAGGGGCCTACATGGCCTCTTGACCTGACATTACAGTGAAGAAAAATGTAGCTGGCAGCAGTCAACTGTACCGATAACGACAATTTTCTCGGGAAAGGACTTGGAACAAAAAGATACGGATCTACTACAGTACTACGCACATGTTACTGATACTAGTAAACGGGGTTAAAAACAAGCCGTCGGCGTATCTGCGTATCAGCGTATCTCATAAAGGTGATCATGATTCGATACGATGATACGACACAAGTCTGAACCCACCTTGCATGTTACTTAAATGTTTAGCCACAACTTAAAATGTATTAATGTGATATGAAAAAGCACTTTATTGAGATTTTTACTATGTTAAAATCAGCTGGTTTATGCCAGACTTATTGATTGATGCATTAATGTTCAATGTGTATTTCCTAAGTAGTTTGAATCTTTACTATTTTTTTGTGTGTTAAACATGAACATGTGTCTATAATTGCCATTTCTCTGTGAGCGCAGCGTGATCACGACGCGAATATGCTATTGGAATTGCTTCCAAATATTCACTTTTAACTGTCCGAAATTTAGGATTACATACATTGTAATAGTCCCGCTTTAATATGAACAATAATATGGGTTTTTTAAATATAAAATATAATTAATTGATGGCAAGGGATACTACACGCCTGCCAAACTCCGGGCAAATTAAAAGAGAATAATTTATTACCACAAGTAAATGGTTTATTGCTCATTCTTCTTTTATCTATTCGTAATAAATTCGGGCTTAGCTCCGTAGAACATGAGGCAAACTTTGTATGACAAATAACTCGTTGTATGCGAATTTAACTCAGGTATTAGGGCAAATGCACAATTTCCATCTGACGTATTTATAACCTCTAAATTTGACTCAGCAACAAAATGATCTGTGGTCGTAAGAAACAGCGTAAATTCAATTTTAAAACACCAAAATGGCAATAAAGCATCAGGAAAATATTATTAATACTGTGACGTAGCAACTGCTAAGCTCGTTCTGTTTCTAGTGTGACGTAGAACCCACACGCAATCGTTATTTGTTCTACATCCGGTTAAAACTAAAAAATGGCTCGTCATCCTGCATTTTCAAAAGACGCTAACTGAATTTCTCGAAAACGGAAGGATCTGGATAACCGAAACTTGGCGCTACACCACGTAGACAGTCTCAACTTGACGAACCCCACGAATTCTGGGGCTACAGTAAAAGCTTCCTGTGAAATCCTACCCTAATCGGAGGCCTCTCGGACGCTGGATACCCTTTTCAATGACGCCACAAAAGTCATGCACTTGGGAATGGCTTGTTGGTTGGAATTCCTACACGTACGGGCGGGCTCCTGAAGGTCTTCTCTACACTTAGCAGCCACTATTTTTGCTGGGCGATGCTGCTTACATAAGGAATTGGGCCCCGAAGTTACCTGCACTTGGACGAATCTTACTGCTGGATAATCTGCTTTACTTGGACCTCTTAACACCTGGAAAACTATACCCACAGATGCCCTGCACACTAGTTAATAACTTTACACACAATTATTATTGGTATAACTAAAGACTTTTTATTTATAATTTTATGCGGTAAACTGAGAAGCTGTATCTGGCCCTAACACAAATTTTATAAGTGTGTTTGGCTCTTATTAACAAAAGACTGTCACGTCACTTAACAACTAGATTTTATATTTTTATAAAAGAAATTAGGATTGATAACATGTTTAACAGTTTTGATGTCATGTCTTTGCCTAACTACTAAAATTGTCTTTTTCGTGGAATAGTGTTACTACACTTTGCTCTGCCTTTTAAATCACTTTTGTTTATAATACACTGATACACTTGGAATTTATTTCACGTCTCACTAACTGTCTTTCGATCGGTAGCCTTCCATTTTTCATTGCTCTTTGGAATCATTATTTCAATTTCCAGTTTGTTGGCTTACACTTTTAATACACAACGCTCATATTCTTTCTGTACTTAAATTATTCTGTATCATTTTATTCACATTATGCCTGACATTAATAAGCTCAAATCAGTCAGTTACAAATTAAATTGCATTAGCCTTTCCGAACATTTATCATATCTGGCACTCTGAACGTAACCCTTCTGAAACTGCTTTATTTCATGCTAACTTTTATTCCTCAAATTATTAGTTGTTGCTGCTCACATCAAGTGCATTTATTAATGTAAAGTACTGATTATCTTGCAATAGATAAAATATTTAATTCTGTGCTCATGTTGACCTTATTCATTTAGTTAATTCGGAAATCAGAATTGCTATGGGCAGTAAAGCATTACAATATAGATGATCACTACGAAGAACTGCCTCGTTTGCATTCAATATCTGTATGTATTAAAAGATAAAAATAATATATCTAACTTTAATTAGTCCGCATTTATGTCTAGTTCTTACTTTAACAAGTCATAGCTTATCAGTGCGTCTGCATTTCATCTTCAATGCAAGTTACGATACTCATAATATCGGAAAATTCTTCAATTTATATTTGCGAGTTGTTGATTAATTAAATTAGTAGCGCCTGTATTTAAATTTAATCAGTTTAGTATTAACCCATTCCCTCCTCCGAAAAAATTAGTTGGTCCGTTAAACGCATTGGCAAGGGCGTAGCCAGGGGTTGTGCTGAAGGTGCTCCAGCACCCCCCATCATTCTCATCAAATTAAGTTTTTAACAATGACTAACAGAGGTTTTCTGTTCCAAGCAATAATAAAACTCACTTTTTTTGTTATTTTGCCTCTTGTTCGTTTTTTTTTATCCTAATGAATTTGAATTTAGTTACTATCTGTTACATCCTTATAAACCTTTCCCCCTGGTTCGGCACCCCCCAAAATAAAATTCTGGCTACGTCCTTGCGCATTGGGCGTAGAACCATTTTTGGGTATTCACAATTTGCTGTCTGGCTTGCTTTGAAAAGTGTTATAATCATTATTAGTTTGGTGCTATTGATTATTGGAGATGTTCAGCTACTAACAATGCATATTATTTAAGCTCAACATGTAATTATTGGTTGTGGCGCAATAGAATTCTTTTGTTTTGACAAACAGAACGTGCGATTTTCTGTTATATATCGTCAAACGAGGAGCCAGAATCATCCTAATTGTAAAGCTGTATTTTTCAAATAATGATACCTTGAAAATGTATTTTTGCGCCACTAACCTAGTTTTACTTGTTTTCAGGTTTGTTATCTGTGACACTTTATTTAGATAAACAATATTTGTAGTATTCAACGCTATTTTTATAAGTTGATACTGAAAAAAATATTATACGACACTCTATCGTTACGTGTCTTAATGGACCATTAAAATCATAGGTAGTGTAGTGTTTATTAATATATTTACACGCTTTATTAATCATTAACGTAGAAACACATAACCTAATGTTCATAACGCCGTAACTTACCCGCAACTGACTCCACTTATCACTAATAATGGTTGCTGCGATGCGCCGCGTATCCCGCGCACCCTGTACTTTGGGGTTAATGGCATGATTCACATTCTTGGCAAGTGTGTTGCCTATCCGTAAGGCGTACGAAAGCCGTGACGGTGTCCGGAAAAGAAACGCCGAACAAGAGTCACGATAACAATAACAAACGTGAACATTCTAAACCTGTGCGCCAGCGAACCGGAATCGATGACGTCACATGCTTAGTAAGTGTGTTGCCTATCCGTCAGGTGTAAGTGTACTGCATATCTGTTAACACATTCACTACAGTAGCAATAAATCTAGCTTGTGCGCTATTGTATATCAACTTACACATGATCTTGTAACTATGCTGCTACCTGTGTATCTGGAATAACTATGAAAACGTGAGGTGCATGTATGGTTGCATATATTTTTGTACAAAACAATTATGATTTTATAGAATGTAGGACACAAGCTCAAGCCTGGGGCATTTTAAAACCTTTTTTATTATGCCATTATTTGAGTTATATCTTGATCCTATATCTTTATAATGTTTTTAAACCAGATTATTATTTAAATTAAAATTACCGAGCTCAAGTTAAAGATTAGAGATGTAATTAAAGATTTGAAGTTTACTATTTGTAATAGTTTCCACTTTCGGCTCTGTTAAGAAGTAATAGTGTAGAATATTAATAAAATGTTTATTTTTCTAATTAATGATTACATATTTACATGGTTATTAACAGGAGTTAAAAAAACGTACAAAAATAACAATGTGTCAGGGCAGTTTGATTTTTTAAGGTGATGCACTAACCTATAAAGTCTAGGTATAAATTATTCATTTTTACATTAAAGAGGAGCATTTAACAATAAGTAGTAACACAATTTCATATTTCCTTTGTGCATAAATAATTTAATTATTTGTTAACACATTTTTATTTGAACTATAATAGGTAAATTCTCAGGAAGTGAATTAGATTATTAAGTGTCACAATTAATATTTTACGTAATACCAAACAGCGAAGAAACCCAAGAACTACTTATATTTATAACTTTTGATTTAAAAACGAATGCGGACAAGTTAACTCTTAGAATACATAAATTATATACACCCATTGGTGAAAATTTTGCTGGTAATTGCTGATGATGACGCCCTTTATTAATGGTCACCCGAACGTTCTAGGTTATCACATCACCTTAAAGCGCATACGTATAAAAGTAATATCCAGGCCATCGACAACTAAATACAATTAATGTCATAAGTACGACTGAACTTCCAATGTTATAGTAAATTTAAAAGTGGTTTGTTTATTTAATCAGAAATATTGCGAACCACTGTTACAATATAAAATTAATCAAATTGTCATTTGATATACAACATCACTGGCATTAGCTAATTAATATTAATTGGACCGATATACAATGATTTCATTATTTCGGCATGCACTTTACTTAATCGCTATGCAGCTAAATTTACAATTAGTCTTTTATACATACTACACACTGGAAACATTCTGAAACTCCCTGTCGTACCTATACATACTCCTATTAACATTATGTAGTTGTGAATCGGAATGGATCAGTCTTCTGTTGGGTCGATGCATGGTGACATACTTGGCCGACTCGTGCTGGTCGGTTTTGTTCTCGAAGTACTGGCAAATGCGCCGGACCCCGGCCGCGGGGCCCATGCAGTTCGAGAGGTCGTGCATGGAGACGGCCCTCTTGGCGCTCTCCATGTTGATCTTCACCGAGACGTCCTCGGTGCTGCGGACCTTGCGCCCGAGCCGACAGAGGGACTCGAAGAGCACCAGCTTGTCCTTGACAGGTACGTAGTTTTCGGAGTTCTGGCAACGCTTGAGGAGAACCTCCACGTTCCTCTCGTCGTTCTGCGGCGGCAGCGGCGGAGGCGGCGGCGGGGGCGGCGTCCTGGGGGCCGCCGGCGGGGCTGCCGCGCAGAAGTTGCACTGCGGGTGCGGTGCCTCCTTGACGTAGTTGAAGTTCCAGTCTTTCTCGCAGTCTTGTTTCTTTCTGGACCAGCAGTCCGCTAGAGTGAGGATGTCGAGGTACTTGACAGCTTCCAGCGGCGTCTGGCGGATCAGCTCGATGGCGATCGTTTTTACCCATAGGTCGAACGCACGTTCACTTGCGGTCTAGAAAAAAGGGAGCGTTTACTTTCCTACTAATTCTAGCTAATCTGGTGACAATGGAGATTCGGGCGAGGGTGACAGCGACAGGAGAAAGTGAAAGGCTTTGTTGGCTTTGTATCAGTTATGAAAGGGTTTAATGGGGATGAATGGTATCATGATCTTGGTCGAATGGAAATGAAAGTAGCGATTTGTTTCTGTGCTTTTAGAGTCATAAGTTGAACTTCTGGGGTTATTAGAACGTGCCTAACGGAACTTATTTTAATCTGCAGAAATGTATAATCCAGGAAAATACCACGTTGGTTACAAGGTTATGGTTATGTTATATTCTACCATAGACAGAGCCCGTGGGTTTTGTGGCAATTGAGCGTTATAGTAGTATTTAACTATTTCTAATATTTAAAATGGCCATTAAGAAGCAATGCCAACATCTAACATTTCTATTACTTAAAGATCATTAGTACAACTATCTTCCAGTATCCAGATACGTATTTTAACAGCTAAGTTGCAATTACAGTTTGTAGAAACCTCAAACTAATTCTAGAATGATTAACGTACATTCTTTGTGGCTGCATATATTTTTCGTTCTAACAGTAAAACAATAACTACATTTGTTCCTTATAAACGGAAATTCTGACCGTTCAGTTTTCAAACAATATCAGTGAAATTACCGTCGATGGAAAAATTTAAATTTTTTAGAGCTGCGTATATTAATTGTTGCCATACTAGCGATCTACACAGGAATTTTACGTTATAAAAGCGTAATTTTTGCCAGAGGCGGAAGTACGTCGCGGCTATGGTTTTCCGGCCACACACGCGGATTTCCCATACACGGAGGTTGTAATAAATAAAAATAACGATCTGTAAACACTTTCAATACATTGTTTTTTAGAGATTGTTCTGAAATGATTAAAAAACAAAGTTTTTTATATTATATATATGCTTCATAACGGATTTTAAGGAAATAGATACTCTTGGATTCATTTGTATCCTGCGGAATTCAATTGAAGAAGGCTAATTTTAATTTGCATATGTTAACATATTTTTGCATATAAATATATATTTTAGCATTATTTATTTCGAAACACTAATAACATTAACATCTTAACACCTCAATTAAGAGAACAGTTCACGAGTTTTTGGAACTGGTCACTCTAATCGATTCCGTATGATATAATGTATGGGTATATCACTCGATAGAGAACACTGCCCAATTTAATAGTATTATATCGTTTGTTACGGCAATTTATAGTTTAGAAGTGAAGAATAATAAAACAACTGAATACCAATACAAAAACACACATCCTGGTGAACAATATGTTGACACCCGAAATAAATACACAAACTGGCATAAGACGAGGAGGCTCATTAGGCCCCCTCCTATTTAATTTAGTAATGAATAAAATGATTGAAGAAACCAGTAAAGCAGGTCAAGGATACAGAACGAATACTGAAACTAATATGTTATGCTGACGACGCCGTCATAATTGCGGAAGGCGAAGACAACCTACAAAGACTTCTCCACTCGTTCTACCTGACAAGATTGAGATACAACATGGATATTTCTGTGGAAAAAACAAAAGCAGTAGTCGTCGCAAAATAGCCGATCAGATGTAAATTAGCGGTCAATGAAAATATAGTAGACCAAGTGATGTCATTCACATACCTGGGAACAGAAATAACATCTAACCAAAATAGAATCGAAGAAGTGAGACATCAAATGAATAAAGCCGGAAGAATAGCAGGATGCTTAAAAGACGTAATATGGAATAATAAATACCTAAAACAAGAAGCAAAAACTAGAATACATATACAAAACATGTATTCGACCGGTAATGACATATGCCGCTGAAACAAGGGCCGAAACCACTAAGACAACAGAAATGAAAATTCTCAGAAGTATAACAGGACACCGACTAAACGACAGAATAAGAAGTGAAGAAATAAGAACAGAATGTGACATTTCAGACATCGTCAGATAGTCAAAGAACAGGAGAAAAGAATAGAACCAGCACGTAACCAGAATTCCTCCAGAACGAATAGTGAAAATTGGCCATGACGGAAAACCAGGAACATGGCGACCACAAGGAAGATCACCTAAATGATGGGAGGAGTGCTGGACATCGACCTCACAAGACAATTAAAGCTGGGACAAACAGGTCGAAAGTCTATAGCAAGGAAGAAGAAGAAGATGATAATGCATCTGCCATGTTTTTAATATGACATGGCACATTTTTACATTTTCAAGCTTTACCAAAACAGTCAAATTTGACAAAAATATAACCTCTATATTATACCTAGGTACATCCTATGATTTTAATTTTTAATCATATTAGTAATCGACTTATTGTTGATATTTGTAACTTGGGTTACAAATTTTATCTCCTCCTACTGTACAATGGCCATTCATAATTCACAGTTTGCAGCCAATCATATAATTCTATTTTCATTATTCAATAGTTTGCAAGTTGCAACCAATCAGAAAATTCTATTTTCATTATTCAATAGGTTGTAGCCAATCACAAAATTAATTCTTATTATTAAATGACTTTTGAAGCGAACAGCTGTCACAAATGTCATAATTCGGAAATATGAACACAAGACTCGTATTGCATAGGAGTATATAAAATAACGTATTATATTCGCGATTATGGCCATTATTCACTCAGATGACTTGCGCCACAAGCCGAAGGCGCCTGGCGCAAATGTCATCTTCGTGAGTAATGGCTGTCATAATCGCTCATATAATAATATACTATTGCTGTATGTGGAAACTGTATCAACTATAATCTCTCCCAACTACACTTAACCTAAGCTTATTTAACGCAACCTAACCTAATAGAATAAGAGAAAATAATTTGTACCAAACTAAAATATTATAATAGTTATTTACTGTACAAGTGGGATAAAAGCATCATTAATATACATGTGTGTAAGTTACAAACGAGTGCGTAGCACGAGTTATGCAAACAAACAAGTATATTATTGATGCATTGTAACACATGTATTGTACAAAATTTTATCTACAACTGCCTAAAATTAAGACAGATCTGTCATTTTCAAAAATATCTTAGTAGGCAAATGTCATTATGTCATTCATTTGACCCTATTTTAATTAGGAAATGAAGCCATTACACCACTAAGTTAAGTAATGAAGCCATTACATAACTGAGTGGTGTAATGAGCTTCATTACCTAACGGAAATAGTGTTAAATGAGTGATGTAATGAGTTACTTATCCCACTGGAGTAGATAAAGAAAAGTACATAACCTTCTACTAACGGGTACACCAGTAATTGCTCAATGTGACACGTAATTTATATTTACTTCTAAATTGAAAATGTTTGCTGTACATATTATCATGTATATTCTGAGAAATTAAGTGCATACTATAGATTTTATATGCATATTTTGTTGCTCTATTGTTCCAATAAATCTATGTCTCGTTCATAACTGTTGTAACTGAAGTATTTTACAGAATATTGTTACAATAACTACGTCATAACTAATTGAATACCACCGTAATGTAAATAAAATGAGATTATTTAAGCAACCGCATTATTAGTTTCACAAATAAGTAGATAATAGGATTTTAGTAAATAATAAAGATGAATAAATATTTGTTTATAATGACAAATTATCAGAACTATTTAAATCACATCTCCAAATAAACTTAAATTACTACTTTAATTAAATTTCTTTAGATTTAGATCTTAGTTAGTCAATGCTTCAGCAAACGGATCATTGTGCAGTGCAGTTTTCTAAATCTAACTGTAATTTAATTAATAAAAAGTTTATCATATCAAATTTTCTGGAAGATTGTAGAATGAAGTATTTCCAATAGTTCAAGACAGTATAACACGCCAGCACAGGCAAATAAAAATGAATTTATTAAAGAAAATCAAAATATTTTATTACTTTACTTATTTCAGTTGAATTATATGTCATAACCAACACGTGACTTTATAGGTACTATAATTCCCCCCATGTCACTTTGACTTTGAATTTTCAAAGCTGTCAATATAAAATGTATGTTATTTTGGTATCTATTGAGTTGGATAAAATTTTGTATAGGTAGCACGTGTGTTATTACAAATAATTCGCTCCAGAAAAGCCCACCTTTTTTGAGTAACTTATTTGTAATATAACGTAAGTGTACTATAAATAACTATTACCATAACATCTGTAAGCCATGTTATAGAGAATAGCAGTAATTACTTTTTTTTAAATTACCAAAGTACTAATTATGAAAACTTGGGAGTTAAAAATTAAAAAATATTTCAGGAACATTGACAAAGACGTCAACAAATTTCAGCCTTGGTGGTTGAGAGGGTAAGCAGCCTGTTAGCAACCAGGTGGACACGGGTTCAAATCGGGCCGTAGCTGAAAATTTTTATCGAAGCGGCAATGGATTTGAACTCATTAGTTAAATTAGTTTGAACGTAGATTAAGGTTTGACGAATGTGTTGTGTATTTGGATGCCGAAAAGTGACCCATAGCACATCCCGAGCAGTATGAATGACCCTCGACACGTCAAAATAAAAGAGGATACTGATTAAGAATGGGTGATGAAGTCTAAAGAAGTAATAGCACGCCAATAAAGTGTTTGTGTCTATAGTCATTCTTATTTCCTTGTCCTGAATGTGGACGAGTGTGCACGTCTCGCATTGGGCTCATCAGTCATCGCCGAACCCACGTACAATTCCTCTCTGAGTTGTACTTTTACTCGACATCGAGTAATAGCATTGTTATTATTATTATTATTTGTTTATTTCAAAATGTGTATATCACTACAATTTTAAATAGGAAATATGCAAACAAATTTCATCTAGGCAATTTTGCACTGAAATAAGTAAATTTAATTCAGAAAGAAATTATATTCAATTATTTTAGTCACAATCAGAGAGAAAATAGTAATTTATTATACAAGACGATAAAGTTAAATTTTATCCACGAGTGAATCGTTTAACGTCGAGACGAAGTCGAGACGTTAATGATTCAAGAGTGGATAGAAATAACTTTATCGTCGTGTATAATACAATATTTTTTTCTATAGCAAGAACTTTAACAATTTCAAAAGAAAATAATGACAGTCAGTCACATTTCAAAATGTCAGTAGCTAGATTGGGTTACTACGATAATACGAAGCTGTCATATTTAATTTAAACAAAAGTTAAAAAATTAAATTACTTTATCTATCCTTGATGTTAAAGTGTTACTTTATCTACCCTTGCTGTTAAAGTAAAACTTGGCCTTTTGTTTTGAATTGATAAAAGCACACTTTAACATGAGCTATAGAAAAAAGTAAATATTTTCTTGAACTAAACTTTAATTCTACAGTAGTTTATGCTTACATTTTTGCTCGAAACCGAATATACTTTCGGTCAAATATACACAGTGTGAGCACCTTAAAAAATAAAATTATCTCAATTTTTGCTATAACTCAAGAACTATTAGTTAAAAGTAGTATTATGCACATAGCTTAGATTTTTACCCTTAACTAAAATATGAATGCTTTTGGCCCAACAAATACAGGGTGAACACCTTATTTATAAATGTAATCAATCATTAAGTTTTTTCAACGTTTGAAGCACAACGTATGTTCTTTCTTACGATGAGTAAGGAGGGCGATAAGATAATAATTTACGTTATAGTACATTTTTGAAAGGAACATTTTCTCGTTTGATATTTTTAAAAGTTTTATTTTCAAAACATCCACCTGCGAGGAAAGTCCGATCTAAGGCCCTTTACAAATTTTTATTTACATTGAAATTCGTTTATTCAGCAACCAGTTAATAAAAATATGCAGTTGGTAATTCAGCTTTTCTGAAATTATTGAATATGTTCTGGTTTTCAGGTTAACATTCATTAAGCTAACAATATGGTGATACTGCTAGCAACATCTGCAGCTTATACATTCATTTCCTGAATTTTCTTGAAACGGTCTAGTTAATTCCGGGGTCTATGGAGCATAATTTAAACTTCGCGCTCTTTCCTCCTGGTCGTGTTTTGTTTTTATCGGTGCGTGAAGCCATAAATATAGCCAGAGCGTCCCGTTCTGCCTTCTTTTCGTCTTGTACGATGTTTGCAAGCGGTTAAGCTTCCTTTGGATCGCCCAGAGTTCTGTGGGCATATTGGCGTTGATGGGATTCGGCCTCACTGATGTAGATGTTTAATTCCAGGTCTGACGGTTTTACGAGAGAGTTTGCTCTCGAGTCAATTCTTGGCGGATTTTTTGGTTGCCAGCTGTTTAAATTCATCCCTAGCAGCACAGCCTGATTGGAACCATGTTGGTTGCCAACATTGGCAAAACATTGGAATGAAACGCTTTTATATATGGTATTTATATTGGACACCAATATGTATACTACATTGGTGATCAATATTTATCCTACATTGGTGACAAATATTTATTCGACATTGGCCACCAATATTTATCCTATATAGATGACAAATATAGTACCCAAGCAGCACAGCCTCATTGGAGCCATATTGACTGCCAATATTGGCAAAACAATGGAATGAAGAGCTTTTATACGTGGTATTTATATTGGACTCCAATATTTATCCTACATTGGTGACACATATTTATTTGACATTGACCACCAATATTTATCCTATATAGATGACAAATATTTCTTTTACATTGGTGACCACTATTTATTCTACATTGGCGATCAATATCTATCCTATATTACTGACAAATATTTATTCGACATTGGCCACCAATATTTATCCTATATATATGACAAATATAGTATTTGTACGTGACCCAAATTTGGAGTTAGCCTATTGAAGCTTCTATAGTACGCGCTTTGAGACGTTCTTTATTCTATTTTGGGCATTCATTACAGCTGCAAGTTTGGAGTCCCAAATAATCCCTCGGCTGTTCTTGTGAGGTTCGTAGCTTGACCCAGTTGTTGCCTTGAAGGTAACATTCCTGGAACGAGTTTTCTGCATTCGCTCTGACTTAGCCTCCTTTGTCCTGTGCTGGCCATACCTGAGCCATTCGAGTGAGCCTGGAAGCTCAACGAAAGAAAATTGATGTAATGTGTATTGTTTCCTCTTTGTTAACAATATTGAAATGTTGTATACAGTACTCGTGTGCCTCTTTAGCACCTTCGTAGCGTGCCTCGCTTCATTATGTTACGAGCAAGTCCTGCTGGAATTCCCTCAGAGCCCCGTGGGTTTTACATTTGTGTTCGAACTCTTGCCGTATACTTATACTTCGCTTAACGAACTCCATGGATACCCTTCAGGGCCCATTCAAACTCTCAAATTAATACAACGAATGATTTTCATCCTCGGAGCCCAATGTATTCTCCACATCACTTTTAATCTGTTGTTGGTTGTACTTAATGTAGTTTATAAATGTACATTTTAACTTTCTGTAAATGTTAACTTACTACTACAAGTCGAGTTTATGTGTTTTGAGTGCCGTAAGCAAACGTGTATTGTTGAAACATAGAACTAAAATTTCCGCTTATTTTCAAAAATGTGTTGTTAAACTTACGAAAGCAACCAAGAATCGCTAGCTTTTTTTGGAATTTTAAAGGAGGATTTTATAGAACAGCCATCAAAAGTGACGTTAGTGACATCTTTAAGGTTAAGTTAGTACACTGTACAAAAATCACAGCCTGCTCTGAGTCATGTTGAAAAAAGATAGGTTATAAGAATACATTGAAGAAGAAGATCACTTGAAAGATTCGCCACAGGTGGCAAGACTATAACAGCGACGAATTTAAAATCCAAGAAGAGGAAATCTAAAATGATACCTTTACACACACCTCTAGCCCTTCGTGGGTAGAACTGAACGTCGCTGTCGCTACTACACCAAGAAATGTATTTACCCAAACCCTCAAACTAGATAACGAAATGCCGAGAGGAATTAATCTCCGGCTACAAATACCCAGTTCAATCATAACTGTTTACTTTAAATAATCGACTGCTCCCGGCTCGTTGATAAAAATAGCAACGTCCGTTTTCAAGCGTTATCAAAATTTATGCTGGCCTGAAGTGTCATTAATTTGCCAACTGTTAACAACCTAAGTGAAACATTCCACGCGGTCGTTACTGTTTGGTACCGAGCCATTATCCCGAGATTAACTTGAGTGAAGGTTGTTGTTTTCTTTGTGTCGTGTCCGAGCAATTATTAAGACATATCGACTCGCAATTATCGACGTTTTTTTATCGAATAGGAAGCGAACAGTCATATCCTTCAAGCTGAATGCTTTCTCGCTCTATTAATAAACGAAACTGGCAAATGCATGCACTTCCATTCATCAAACCTGCATCTATTTCTTCTTCTCGTTTGATGCTTCATATTCTTTGAAGCTACCTATGGATCTTTGATTTCGTAATAAACCGGAAACGTTTTGTATTTACTATGGGAATGTCGCAGCGTTTCGGTAATTATGGAAATTAATAATTCACACACGCATAATGCCAGGCGACCTTATCTCTGCAAACACCGCCGCCGGCGGGAAAATATGGCCCATGACGTAACAGTAACCCAACAATGGGCCATCAAAAATGCGGAAACAGGTAAACGGTTCGGTTGTTTCTCGAAATCTATCAATCGCAGCCTTTGCCAGACTCGTTACGATCGATTGTAATAATGTTGATCCTCTATTAAGCTGAGCCAGCGCAAACAAATTTTCCGTAAAACTGCCAGTAATCCCGGAGTAATGATAGGTTCAAGTGCGTCGATTTCTAAAAACGATCGTTAGCTGCACGGAGCGAACAATAGGCAAAAACCCGATAATGCCTGATGAGAAGCACGTCCTTGTGTTTTAAAATAATGCGAGAATGTCTAAGTAGGATGTACGGCTTGCATAACCAAGCAGCCTAGAGAAACGCGCGCAAATATTTACCTTACTTAATCTACATCTAGAAAAATTCCCGATTGCCGGAGGAGTGACAACACCTGTGCCTGTAATAATGCCGGGAAATAAAACGCAGTTAACTGAGTGTCGTCTTATCCAGCATTGTTTACACAAGCATTGTTGAAGGCAATGAAAAGTCGGCATAATTGATCTTTGCTGGGGGCTAGCTATACAAGTTTTTATTTTAAGGAAACTGAAGGATCACCATTCACTCAGAAAACTGTGGAACTCTAAGCATCTAAGCTGCGATTTAAGAATCGCTTTATGGGATCTTAACATATGGCGGCTACTATGTACGCATTTTAAAATTGAAAAAACTAGGTATTTTTGTGTTTTTCTTTACAACTTATTTCATTTTAGTGTAAAAATTCCTTGAGGTCGCTACAAAGCAAACTAGTGAATGGGCATAGAGTGTAGTTTAAACGAATTGATTTTTGCCCTAAGTTGAATTTATTAAATAAATGTCAAGTTCATGAATTTAAGGTTGGTTGAAAATGCCCGTTGCTGCGATTAAACAACTGTTTCAACGCGCCCTGGTATTCCAACAGGTGATAGACGACTCGTAGATACGGAATGCCGAGTGTTGTAAACCTAATGAATAAATAGACTGGAAAAATGCTTCAGTGTTTCTCTGTCTGTGCTTACATAGCTTTTCGTCAGTTGCTGAAGCCGGAAGTCTTCTCGGCGAAAGTGTTAGATCGCTATTGCCCGAGCGCCTTGCGTTTTATTACCGGCGTCTTTTTCTGTGGGTGGTCAATGGGATTTTATCGATCATTACGCAGCCGCTATTGTCCCAAAAAAAAATTAGCAGCTACCTGCAGTTCACTCTCAAGCCCCCGCTGTTGGCAAATGGAGTAAGGACGTTGACATTTGAGTTTGAAATTGCGTGATTTTACATTGCGGTTGCAGATACAATTCGTCACTGCCGACACTAGTCACTAATTCGCGGGTAGCGTTACATCCCAAATTAGTCACACGCTAATTTAGACTGGATAGCTTGTCGATCTAAAGTTTTCACTTTTCTGATTTCTTGCGCTGCTTTTGTGGGCCCTTTTTGCGTGCAATTTATGGCCGGATGTCTGCTACAACGGCACTGTTTCATCATCATCATCGTCTTCTGCTTTGACAGTCAGCTAATGAAGTCCACTGCTGGACATAGCCTCCCTTAGTTACTTCCATGAATGTGTCTTGCGCCACTTAAATCTAGTTACTGTGGATTCGCCTTAAATCATCGGACCACCTAGTTGTAGATCGCCCACTATTTTGGCATACTTCTTATCTTGGTCTTCACTCTAGTATCCTCCATTTGTTGTTGACTGTTATGACTACATGTCTAGCTTAATTCCACTTTAGTGTCGTTATCCTTGTTACTGTACCTGTTCTCCCTGTTCTTTTAGGTGTAATTGTATTGCAGCCACCGTCCCATACCTTTCTGAGCCACAGACTCTATGTGTATTGCCTCATTGGTGTCAGTGTCTCTGCGACATATGTCAACATAGATAGGTAAGAAAGCATTGATTGTAAGCCTTGAAACGGGCATCTGGTCTCCTTCGCCTGTATGGTTTATTTTAATATTTACATATGAGGTTACAGATAATACATAATACATATATATAGCCAGTTTGCATTTGTATGCTTTTTTATTGTTAAGTAGGGTAACAACTGTAATTTAGCATAGCCAATAGTGAGTGAGTGAGTGTGTTTCGAGACCCATCAGGATCCTTCGAACATTACAGGCCACTGAAAACTTAAATTCCGTAGCTTGCGGGCTTAGCCTAGACCTGCCATCTTTAAACGGCTGCAAGTGAATTGTGCTTGCAGTGAAACAAATGGAAGCGGCTGAGAAGGCATTGTAGTGTTTAAAGTTTGCTGCATAAGTTTGTATGTAGTAGCTGTGTTTACCTTTCAAGTACAGGCCATTTGAATTGTGCACACAGTAATCACACAACTAGTAGTTCCGTGGCATCCATTTGGGCTGCGAGACGTCAACCGCCGGTGCGGCATCAAAACCAGCGATAATTTCCACATATACGAGTTATTCAAGGGATGATGTAATCGAGAGTGAGCCTAATACGCGACACAGAAGTTCAAAGGCATCCAGGATTCCAAGGTAACCTAATACTGGAAACAATTACAGCTTAAGCGATAAGCGGTCCTCCAGCTGTATTGCGAAGCTTTTACGAGCGCAACGCTTTATAGACAAATAAATACGTACGGAAATTGTAAATCCGGGTTTTGCTGCACGGAATCGGGCTTTCATGCAATTTAAAGTGCGAGCGTTTAAGGACAATTATTTGGGCATTATTGTAATGTTGTTTAAATATACTTCTATGACAGATACTACTGCTATGCTACTGTTTCAATGTAAATCCGAGTAGCCTCGAGCTTCTTATTAAACACTGTCCTTAGGAACGGTCATTCATGGGGTCGGTCACCACGAATACGCTCCAGAAGGTCAGACGGCGAACAAACAATACTATCTGGGAGTTGCGAGCAAATTGGGTGATGCAGTGAGGGGTAAAGGTAAGAAGGTAAGCGATTACTGCGCACTACTCTCACTCATTCTCAAGAATTTTTTGGCCAAACAACTCATTATACAAGTCCGTCAATCCCTGTATAGCCCTGACATACCCCCCTTACGATTTCTGGCTATTCTTAACATTGAAATCGTTCTTAAGAGAAAGAGATTGGAGCATGTGGGGCGATAAGGAGAACGCGCAAAGCAGCTGAAAATGATACCAAAAGCTGAATGTGAAACTTGCTTCGGGATGTGGAGAGAGCGTTGGAATAATACTTTCCAATAGGAATACATACTTTGAAAGGGACTGATGTGCCGTTGTTTTAGGGCAGTTTTTAGCATAATGTTGGATAACCACCAGACAAACCTTGTAGAGAACACAATAATAAAGAACTACCGAAACTAGATTTCCACTAGCACCTAAACATGTATCTAATAAAATGCAGTGTTTTATCTCTTCCAATGGATGGCTGGTCTGTACAGGATTTTAACCTCAATTTTTATTATTAACAATCTTACCGAGACTGGGAATCGAACTCGCGACCCTTGACTCAAGAGTCGGCATTGTTTACCCAATGAAGCTATTAACTAATCAAACATGTTTTAGATTTTTTCTTGGCCAATAAGGAGTTAAAATAGTAAAAGTGATAAAACAGTTACACCATGATATTCAGAATAGCAAACTTTAAGATACAAAACCAACAGTTTAGCTTTCGATTATATTCTCGGTTGGGCCATTATGAGGGGAAAATGTTCGTCTTTGTATAATATTTTTTCATAAGGAAGTCGAACGCATATTTACCTGTAGGGTGAGTACGATGCTTTGCCCCTTGTAGAGTGCTAAACTATTCGGTAGCGGCCCTGCGGCCAAGCTGAGGTGCCTCAACGGCAGGCGAAGGCCTCCTGGGGCGCCCTCGCCAGGTGCGCTTCCTACCAGAAGCTGCCCCCCTCGAACCATCACTCGTCGTGGCCACCATCGCTTCTCGTTGGCACAAATTACTAAGAGATCCCCTGGAAAAAAAACGTGTTAGCATTTCCGATACATTAAACACACAAAATGGCTAAAAAAAAGTCAGTGGAAAGTTATTCTAAACCAGAACTGTCAAAGGCAATTGATTAGTTTGCATAAAAAAGACGTAGTTGAAGATTTATGGCTTTTATGATTAATTGAGCAATTGCCTACTTGGGAAGTCCACCGCTTTATTATGCAATGATTTCATTACAGCCTCTGTGGCAACAGTTTAATTTTAAAAAAAGTCTGGATCTTAAATTGTCAATATTAAATATCATTCCACGTTTAACCACAACATTTTCAACTACAGGCAGGATGAAGGCGCAACTGAGAGTTTAAGCTGCTGTTATTGAGTAGCAAGCTTAAGTGAAGACTGGGTGAAGCATGGGTCACATAATCAAGCTGGAATATGGCCTACGTTAATATTTTATGCTAGTTAGGCGTACAAGATTCAGTGAAGAAGGCACACTAATGTCAAGGACTCAAGCCCATCTCAAGATTTCAGGTTTATGCAATTGCATCCTACTCTTGATCCAATGCCAAAGGCACAACATGAAGTTTAACTTCTAGTTCTAGGTCAGTTAAAATTTGGCAATTAAGTCATAATTTCCTGCCAAAGCAAGTAAATTTGGAGAAAACCAAAATCTCATAAAGGGAACAACCAATGAAAGCCTCTATAAATTAGAGACAATTAATTAAGTTTTGCAAAAGCAGTTGGCCTGAAGATTTATTGATTCCTTTGCTTAATTGATCAATTGACTACTTGGGAAGTCCAATCGCTCCATTAATTTAGCATTGTTAATAGACAGTATTTCAATTGTTTAATTTAGAAAAACGTTGGCCAGTTGTTTTAAGAAAATCGATATAGAACAATTAATGTTAGGCCAATAAAACTGAGATCTTAAATGCTGATGTCTTACAAGGTGTTTTATCATACGATAATTGGGATTCGTTCTTCAGCGAAGGAATTAAAAAAAAACTCTTTTTATTCAAGCCCTATTTCGAAAAGCTTTATTCCTTTGTTGAAGTATGCAAACAATTTTCAATCTGTGGTAATTGATGAACCAATAAACTGTGATTTAAATGGAATACTTTAAGTACTGTTTTTAACCTTTAACCTGATGTACCAAACAAGATATGCTGGTTTTATGTTCTGTAGTGCCAATTATAAAGTATATAAAGCTTTCCGAAATATTGGCTTGAATGAAAAGCGTTTTTTTTATTTGCTGCCGAACGAATCTCAATTACTTACTATATCGTTTATCAACCAGTCGTTCATCACTGTCTCCCAGTTTTGTTTTGTCCGACTCACTTGCTACGCTATGGTGAAGCAGGTGAAGAAATCAAAATATTGACGCTATATCGGACCTATTACATTGAAAATTTTAAAGAAGTATTATTACTTATCTGCTTTCCTCTTCTACCTTTCAGTATAAACAAAATCATGATAACTCATATGAAGAAATATGAAGCAACAAACGATTTTGTTATATAGATCATAGTTTCATGTTTTAATTAGAGATGGCGATGTAAATTAGGTTGAAAGCATACAGCAGCATGACTCTTCAAAAATATAGTTACTGCTTTCGATGCTAAAATAATTTAAACGTTTATATAAAAAAAAATTGAAAATCTGTCGATCATTTATACTTAGCCAACCGCAAGGGGTAGTACCTCATAGGTTACCTGGCAGTAGGGTAAAAATGGCGCAATCCCTCCCTGAGGGGGTTATTGAAGACAATTTTTGATACAAAACTAATGGCTTAGCCCAGCAGGCACACGTAAGTTTAAAATACGTCGAAAATAAGTTTACATAGTTAAGAAGACGTTACTCGTTAAAAATTAAACGTTAAATTATAATCGAATAGTTAGCTTCATTTTCACGTGATTTAAACGTTGATTTTTAGTTATTGCTTTTACTGTTGAGCGTGTTTATATTACACTGATAGGTCGATTGTATTAAGACCTGTTTACACCAGTTATCGTTAAAAGTATACATGACGGTTAAAAAAAACACGAATATTTTACATTTTCCATATTTTGCAAAATAACGTTAATATAAAATGACTTTTAGATTGGAAGTCGACTTTTAACATTGATATAACGTTGTTACAACGTGATAATAAGGAGTTTTTGCACCACTTCGCGTTAAAATAACGTTACGTTAAGTCGAAAAATTTAATTTGGATTGGCTGTAACGTTGACGTCGCTAGGTAACATAAGCTTTAACGGTACGTCATTTTATCGGAACGTTATGCAAAAACTCCCTAATAACGTTTTTGCATTACGTTTTTACGTCTTTGATTTTAAGTGTATTTTAAACGAACGATTAATGTTAAACGTTGATATGACGTTCACAAAACACGTAAATTGTACCTCTTCAGAAAAATGTGTGAGTCAGAACGTTGTGTTGATTATTCCAATTTGACATAAGGTTAGAAGAATTGCGTTAGAAAAATACATGGTAGGTAGTATTTCATATGTTCCACTAAGCTTATTTTTTCCCATTTAAGATACAACGGCTGTCGGCTTTGTGTGGAACTACATAATGTTGAAGCAGTTACCTGATCTGTTTTGACGTTTCGTTTATCAAATAAAGTCGACGTTTTATTCAGTTGGGCTGGGCACAATAAAGATTATGCAGAAGAAAAGTATCGTTCTCCTGTAGTTAACACTTGACCTAAATAAAATATCACTTTTGAATCCATTTGTTTCAACGTAAAAAGTAAGTTGAAGATGAGGTTGAAACGTAACGTGCTTATAACGCTGACACTTAACTACACAATAACTTTAATAAAAGGTCGTTTTAACGTATAAAGTACTTAGGTTTTGTGTTGAAAAGGCAACGACGTTAAACGTTAACACATCGGTCAAAATTCTGCAATAACGTAACGTTCAATTGGCAACCAAACGTAAAAAACACGTTAAATGGTCGGCAACAATGTTGAAAACTTACGTGTTTTGGGTCGCGATTATACGTCCATACATAACGATCTTGTTTGGTTATGACTTCAAAATTAAAAGACCATCATACGCTGACGTAGAATCAATCGCATAACGTTGAAAAACTGGTAGATTTTAGAGACTGTTCGACGTTAATATAACGCTTGATCCAAAGTTATGTTCCAACGTTAGTTCAACGTGTTTGTGCACATTGGGCAGTAACTAGATAGCATTAACGGAAGGGTATTATCTTAGATTAGGCAGTTCGAATCTCGTATGGAGCACTCAATCAGTCACACAGATACTTGGGAGAGTGAGGGGAGGGGGGTAAAAATGCGAAGAGTAAAAACACTAATTTAATAAAATATAAAAGCATATGGACATCAAAAAAACAAAAAATATCGTATACATACTAATACAAGCAAACGTACCAACAACAAGAAGAAGAAGTAAACCGGTTCCATGAAGATATAAACTCATGTCCATGAGAATCATCGATAAAATAAGTTAAACTAGTAGGTTATTTCAACGCAAAAATAGTAAGACACGAAAATGATAAAGAAACTGGAATAGGACCGTTCGGAACAGAAATTAGAAACGAAAGAGGAAGTAACCTGGTAAACTATATATCATATGTGAAAGCAACATGTATTGTATACAAATGTAATTAATACAGTGAATGCAGGTAGCCATCACCGTATGGTACAAGTAAAGTTATATATGAATATCGGGCAAGATTAAAAAAACTAGTAAAAAGTAGTGCCCACAAAATTCAGGCACAATTGCTGGAAATAAAAACAACCCAATACCAAAAAAAGTCTGTCATTAGCAAATGCTATTGCAATGAACACACAGTACGTGACATAATAGGATAATCTCAAACCATAGCAACAGAACAGCTAAAACTCAACCATAAAAACTAAGTAAAAAAAACGTTATCTCTCCTCGGTCTTTCACCCTGTTAGGGTAAAGCGATATCATAATGTTTTCTGTTTGATAGTTGATCTCAATAGCTCTCTATATTGGGCGTGATGCGTTGGTTTGGTTATACTCATTCCTAAAACGGGTTTCGTTTGGTCAGTCCATCTTGTTGGTAAACTTCCTCGTGGTCTTTTATCATTCACTTTCCCTTGGTTTACGTTTAGTTGTCTGGCTATGTATTCAAAAATAACTAAGATAGTTTCCCTTCCCTTTATTTGATATGGTTTCTTATCCTTAATTCTTCTAATATCTATAGTTTTATTGGTACGGTGTTGGGTTCACGATATTCTGTGAATTCTTCATGTCGCGATTGGGAATATTAATGCATGGTCCAGTCTAAGTTTGGGCTGTTTTGGAACTGATGTGTCTTTCCAAATTATTGTCCGTCTCACCGTCGCAGTTCTCGCCATTACCATTCGTTGTCGTATTCTTCCGCACAGCCACCGGAGTTAGTTATCATGAATCCCAAATAAATAACGCTGTAACTACGCCAAACCCCGCTATAATAATTATTGTAGTTTATTTCCAATCTGCATTCTCTGTTCCTTCGTAATGGTCTTTTCTTTAATTTCATCAAATTCCTCTTCTGCAGAGGCACAAACCGTGGTGTCACCCGAGTACCGTAAATTTGTAATTAGTATTCGTTACAGGTACGCCCTATCATTCATTACTTCTCATATCAGACACTCACTATTAAAGACTATAAGGGACATTTCGTTATATCTAATATAAAATGGATGCAAGAGACCACCCCTCATAATATGGAGAAAATGCTGGCAATAAGTATAATAATTAAAAATAAAATAGATATTAGAAACTATAAAAACGAACAATTGAACAGACGTGGGAAGAAAAAAGGAGTTCAAAAATTACTATAAGCTCGATGTTAGAAGACAAGCGTAGTACCACAATCCTAAAAAATGACAAAGATGAATTATCACTCGGAAAAATCAATTAAAAGACGTTGTAGAAACTTGTTACCAAGTCTTATATTAAAACTAATGTAGATCCATCACCAAACAAAGAAGAAAAGTAGCTGCTAAATAAGAAAAAGCTAACGAATATAATTTTACAATTTTACAGTAGATAGGTATCAAATGCTTTAAGTAGCTGCCGTATTGAGCATCGGAATACACATGAAACTAATAAAATCAAAACCAGAAGAGAAGCACGGCGATAGGATTCGATCGCACCCACGCTTTTTTATAGGCCTTAGCAAATATGTTCGACCAGTTGAATTGAGATAATAAGGATATATCACCTGCGATTTGCCGATGACTTCACAATAATATCGACGATGGAATTGCTGTAGGAAATGAGACCTCAACATATTGTTACGAGATTTTTTTACCTATTACTCACAATAACATGCTACCAACTAGCTCAGGAGAATGGGTCCAATTCGACTTACCTTCATATGTAAAAAGCGCCAAGTGGTTCTAACTGGCACGTTCGCCCCTAGATTCTTGAAACGGAAAATCACTAAGTGACTAAGACGAAGCCAAAAATCAAATAAACGAACAATGTAGAATAACAGTTATGGCTGAACGATTATATTCCACACTTTACCAAATTAAATAAGTGGTCTACATATATGTACACTTACCTCACACTAAATCAAGAATTATACCATCAGAGTGGCAGCACACGAAAATTATTAAGTTCCAAATCTGTTTGGGTACCAGTGTATAAATTAGGGTAGCCGATCAGCGATTTAATTTAGCTACAAAAGCTGGCTTTAAATAGTATAAAATATTTTCACTATCTAAAGTACTTTAACGAAATTAATTAAGCAACAATAATTTCACAAGGTGAAGCCTGAATTTATACAACTTAGAATAGACGAGACTAAAGCACTTAATGAAAAAAATGGATTTATACAAATGAAATGGAATGGACCAAGATACGCCAATGAAATTGGGGCAAAAATATTCTCACTACGCCACGATAAATACCTTACCATACCGTTACTGTGTTAAATGCTAAAATTAAACTTAATTCTATAGAAACATTTGTTCTTTGCAAATGCATTAATTATTATAAAAATACAGGAAATTCACGGTTTTCTGAACATACAAATTGTGACGCTAATAGCGACACACAATTAAGATGAATGTGCTTAAACCTTGCATGGCAAAATAGACATCTTCGAAACCAACACCAATATGACAGTGTTTCGCAACGATTTTATTCTTCCTCTCAAGATTACCTCTACACAACTTAGTAATCTTGCTTATTCTTAAAAATATTGTGCTCGTTCTTCTTCCTCTTATTGATATTAGCTAAACATTTTCTTCATTAAATAGGATTTCTCATATTTAAGGAGATGTCATTATTAAAATATAGTACTATAGCTATTTAGGTTTGCATGAACCTGGGCGATTTTCATGTTTAATAAAAAAATATTTTACTGTGAAGCATTATTTCGTTTGGCTTTCTCATTGCTAATGTTTCTCTCTGCAAGGTTTTAGTGGCAGTTACGTGAAATTTCATTCGTAGATAAAATGTAGGTAGATAGACTCAAGCTCGGTTATTTGCGTACCTAAAAAAGCTTGCGCTTTGGGGTTTCTCAGTTTAAATTAAATATCCGCGTATTTTTTAAACCGTGTGCAGCTGTTCTACATTACCACTCTTCTACATTGTTGCTACGTATCGAAATGTCATTTAGGACGTTCTTAAAAATATTGCGACAGTTTGCCCCACTTCCACCATAAAGGTTCACCTTTCGTGCGCTTCATTTCCGAAAGTACGGATTGCTCCGAAGCGGAACCAATTTTTATGCCACATTTACACACGGCCAGACCTTCATTACTGGGAGATACGTTCGCAGTCTACTTCTGGCAGGACAAGGGGGTCAGCAACCACGATTGAACTACCTCAAAATGTGGGCAGTTGATATCGTAGGTGCCTCCTGTTTTAGGTAGAATCGCTTAAAAACGTCTACTACGCGTTTCTCCTAATGCAGATGAAAAATGTTTTGTTTTAAAGCTTCCAAACGATCCACTATTTTACAGACTGTTGTCACCCAAGAAGCATCACAATCCAAAAAGGACATTTGGGTCAAAAATGCTGCCACATCCCGGCGGCTGTGGAATCGGGTCACAAATCCGTCATGGCCCACTGCAAATGCTGTCCAAACACATGCAAAACAAGCCCTAATCTAAGGAAAACAGTAAGTTCGGGGAGGCCTCTTTTTATAGCCCATTTCACATGTAACTGTACCGATATCTCCTTTTTGACAATGCTTGACGAATGCTGGGAACATCGCCGAGGAACGAGGAGTAGGCTCCGACGTGGGGTAATAAATTGCCGCCGAAAATATCAAGTTTCTGTTTAGGAATAACAAAAACGGCCACGTATTTCTGAAATATGTGGGCAGGTTGCATCCTACCCTACATTTTACACTTGTTGGCGTGTTGAGCACATGTTAGGGATGTTGAATAGATGCTTTATTGGAGTGTTCTCCTCGTAAAATTTGTCAGGCAAAGGTAATAATGTGCATTCCAGAGCCCTGTCGCATCTACGAACACAGACTTAATGGCACTGCTCGGTTCCCTTCTTGAAACTGGACAGATTTTCTATTTTTTAATAATTAAGCCTGCAGAAGTTTGAAATGAACTACTTTTAGAACTCTTACAATATTATTCAATGTTAAACGAGTTACAAAACATTTAAAAAATAATTTCGTAATAAAAGCAAGACATAGAAACAAAATTAGAAACAGAATTGGCCATGAAACCAATGAAACAAGACGCATGGTTTGTTTGCCTCGTTTACAAATGACTGTTGTTCAATAAAACTTGTTTATCACTTGTAATGTTTGTGTCACGGCTGCTTGATTTCTGCAATTATATTTTTTACCTTGCACTTTGATTTGGTTTTTTAGATTCGCTCGTACGATGGTTAATGACTGCTTAGGCACGGATAATGTTGTGAAATGTCTTGTTTAGAAGTAAGAAACTAATAATACCCCTAAGAAATCATCACTGCTACGATAATTTTATCTTCTGCCTGTATAAATAATCGACTTTTGTTAACAGTTTTGAATGTTTTAGTTTTAACTGGGAATATCAATTAGTAGCTTCGACATTGAATACCATTTTACCAGTTTAGATTGATTGAGATTTCAAGTTGACAACAATTTCATTAAAGTACAAATTCTAAGAAAACGATCAATTATGAATCACGAAGTAAAAATAAAAACAAACTGTATGACCACAAGCTTTCCTAATTGGAGCTTACTTTATAAGTCTTAACTTAAATAACCATAATCTTTAAAATACAATTGAAAATTGAAACTTCAAAAACGTTCAGTATTTGAAGCTCAAGAATTAGTTAAGATTTTATACTAGTCACGGTGAATAGCTTATATCAAGATTATTTCGCTAGCCCCGAGTCAAAGTCATGCTGAAATCTGAATCTGAACATTTAACGATGAATCAAGATTTTATGTTAGATCACCACTTGCAGCTTTCATTTAAGTTAGGATTTCGTCCTAAAATATACTAAGCTCACGTAAGGTCATATTACACGCTAAAGTCACGATTAGAATCTCAAAAGAATCAAACTTAAATTAGAACTACCGCCGATATAGAAGACAAAAAATGTCAGATTCAATTCCAGGTTTGTGCTTAAGCTAAAGTTGGCAAGTCTCAATTTGAGGCATAAGTCAGAATTTCAAGCTTAAGAAGTCGAAAAAACATATTTCTATGGTGAAAGGTGGATCTGATTACCTACCAAGGTTAAATTAAAGTCCTTGCTAAAAACAGGATTAAATGCTTAAGTTAAAATTCCTTGCTAAAGTCAAATAACACCAGATGAAAATCAAGATATCAAGTCGGGTTTTCATGCGATAGTCCAGACATTTTTAAGTTGGGTCGGTTTGAATGTGAAATTCCGACTAAGCCAGAGTTTCATTCGGAATTTATGAATATTCATCCCCATCTTTTTAGTTTTAAATTCCTTGTTAAAGACATAATTCTAAATGCATTTAAAATTCCAAAGCGGTCTTGAACAATTACTGTCACAATTTTGAATTACAGAATCTGGAGCTGAGATCAAGATTATGAACTTCAAACTCGACTTTATGCTAAAGTAAGGATTTTGAAGCTTGAATCGAAGAATTTCCCGATCAACCGGTTGACACTATAATTTCTAACTTAAGTTTATGCGTCATACTAAAATTACTACTTGTACCTAAAGCCAATAGCATTAAACGATTCAGTTGAGGTAAGATTTCAAGTAATAGGTATGTCACGTTAGTACTGACTCTCCCTAGCACAATCTCAAGCCGAAGTCAGTATTTAAAGATTAAGTTGATATTTTAAGATTGCAAGTTAAAATTGCAATTTAAGTCTTATGGAAGAGTCAGAATTTGAGGAACGAAGGAAACATGCTTCTGTTGAAATTTGAGTCTTAATTCACAACTTGATGTTGCAATTATACTTGAATCTTAAGTTAAGATTTGATTTTGAAGTTCAGATTTCTTGCTAATATGAGATTAGCAAATTAAATCAAAATTTAAATCTTAAGTCAAAATATACAATTATTACCTCATAATTCTAATATTTGTGCTAATTATTTAAGCTGAAAAGCTTAGTGTCAATTCCTAAGTTACGTCGAGATTCTATGCAAAAGTCTGGATTGCAAATTGTAATCCAAGAATTATACTTAAAACATGATTTTGTTAAAAATGAAAGTTTGAAAGTTAAATCAAGATTTCAAGCCAATAATTCATGTAAAATCCAGGTTTTACACTGTGTGTAAATCCAAGAAAAGATTTCATGTAAAAGTCAGAATATAAGGTGCGTGATATTCCAACAAAGATTTCATGTGGAAGTCAGGATTTAAAGTGTGTGATATTTCAAGTTAAAAAACTCTATATAAAGGCAAAGATTTCAAGTGTGTGATATTCCAAGTAAAGCTTTCATGTCAAAGTCAGAATCTAAACTGTGCGATATTCCAAGTAAAGATTTCATGCAAACTTCAGGATTTAGAGTATGTAATATTCCTAGTAAAGAGTCCATGTAAAAGTCAAATTTTAAAGTGTGTAATGTAAACATCAGGATTTAAAAGCATCTGATATTCCAAGTAAAGATTTCATGTAAACGTCGCAATTCAAAGTGCGTCATATTTCAAGTAACAATTTCGTATAAATCACAAAATTTAAAGTGTGATGTGCCAAGCAAAAATTTTATGTAATAGTCAGGATTTCAAGAGTGTAATATTTCAAGTTAAAAGACTTCATATAAAGGTAAAGATTTCAAGTGTGTGATATTCTAAGTAAAGATTCCACATAAAAGGCAGGATTTAACGTCTGTGGTAAAGATTTCATGTGAAAGTCATAATCTAAACTGTACGATATTCCAAGTAAAGGTTTCATGCAAACTTCAGGATTTAAAGTGTGTGATATTCCTAGTAAAGATTCCATGTAAAAGTCAAATTTTAAAGAGTGTGATGTTCCAGGTTAAGCTGTCATGTAAACGTTACAATTTAAAGCATCTGATGTTCGAAGTATTATATTTCAAGTAAGAATTGCATATAAATCTCAGGATTTAAGGTGTGTGATGTGCCAAGCAAAAATTATATGTAAAAGTCAGGATTCCAAGAGTACTAAATATTTCCAGTTAAACACTTCATCTAAAGGTAAAGATTTCAAGTGTGTGATAATCTAAGTAAAGATTCCACGTGAAAGTCAGAATCGAAAGTGTGCGATATTCCAAGTGAAGATTTCATGCAAAACGTCAGGTTTTAATGTGTGTGATGTTCCACGTAAAGCTGTCATGTAAACTTCAGAATTTAAAGCCGTTGATGTTCCAAGTAAAGATTTCATGTAAACATCAGAATTCAAAGTCATATTTCAAGTAAGAATTTCATGTAAATCTCAGGATTTAAAGTGTGTGATATGCCAAGCAAAGATTTCATAGCTCAGTGGTAAGCATTCTGGCTACTGATCTAAGGGTCGAGAGTTCGATCCCCGATTCCGGTGAGGCTTTTAAAAATAAAAAATGCGGATGAAAACCTCTACAGAATGCCATCATTCGGATATGATGTAAAGCCGTGGGTCTCTTGTTACTACGATGTGTAGCATGTAAAAGATCCCTTACTAAGGTTGGAACTCCTTAGTCTCGGAAACATTCTAAGTAGGACAAAGGTACCTGGTACTCTGCATGCCTAGACCTTGTTCATGGGGTTGGCAAAAAGGGCCCATAAAGGGCTACTTGCTAGAGTCTCCCCAAAAATAACACCAACACCAACC
>CALNHX010005248.1:0-110711 GCA_940337035.1 Agriotes lineatus
TGTTTCAATGCAGCGAATGTAGACAGTCCTTCACCAGAGCCGACAATTTGTTCCGCCACCGGAATGAAAGTTGTCGTCAACAGCTGGGCCATCCATCTACGCGTGGTGAGTTTAAATTGTGTTGATCTATAGCAGCACCTTCAGTGTAGTTGTATTAATTACAGGCGACGCTATGGAGACTTCCGTGGTGAGTGGTGAGGGGCAGAGTAAACGCCCAAAACTAAACAACTCCAGTAGTGATGGTAGGCGTGCTTGGTGTGTTTGTACAGTGTGTTAATAGTTTGTTTTGATAGGTGGTTTCCCCAGGACGCAATACTGTGACGTGTGCGATGAAAACATTCCTCGAACGTGCTTCGTTGGTCATCTGAGGATCAATCGTCACACGAGGCGGTGCGGTGTCTTTCACTTGGGGAAAGATGTGGTGGCCCTTCAAAACGCTTTCAAGTCCCGTGTGGTCAGTTATAGGATTTCCACGGAAAATTATCATATAAGCGTTGTGGAATATATGACCGAATTGAAGGAAAAAATTCTAAATTTGATAGAAGGGCAGCTAACCAAATTAAATAGCATCAAAATCAATTTCGAACTCTTCGGGTATTTTATTTTAGAAGCTCAAGATCTACAAGATGTAAAAACTTTTCAGACGGCTAACGAGGTAGTCAATCGCGGTACAGGCTAGAGCCACTTATATGATAATTTGACTGGAAGACTAGACGAGAAGGTGTCGGAATTTCAGGAGCGGGAATCAGGTGTGTGCAAGAAATCTGTAGCTATTTATAACAATTCTAACTTTGGTGATTTTCTGTATTGTCAGGATGGATCTTGAAGCAGTTGTTGTACATTGAAGTCAACGTCAACAAATACAATCAATTTCGAGCATCCTCGTACATCCCGCTCCCGAAACAGATTCAGCCCAAGAAAGCGATCGTGAACGTTCAAAACGATGACGAATGTTGCTGCGGTTGGGCAGTAACCTCGGCCCTCTAGGAACCAGTTGGATTGCCTAATCGAACTTCTTCGTATCCAGATTGTCAATATAACTAAATATGAAGTTGTGGGACCTCTGTACTACACCTCCTATAAAAAAAAGTGGCATGTAAATGTATTGCTTGTAACTAACGACGAAGGTAATAGTCAGTACTGTTGGATCAAAGATTTGTCTAGATTAGTGTCGCGACAAATAACGGCTAGAGACGGTGCAAAACATTTTTGCGACGGCTGTCTGAATTGCTTTAGAACTGAAGCGCACTTGACTATGCATCCAAGTTATGACTGTAATCATGTGTATACTAAATTGCCAACGGCAGAGTTGATCACTGACAGGTGTGGTCAGGTGAGACCGCAGAATATTCCCAAATTTGAAAATTATCAGAAGCAATTGAAGGTCGGATTCATAGTGTACGCGAATTTTGAAACAATTTTGGCACCCGTCGATGCAGGAGACCAACAACCGGATCCCACAAAACCGTATACCATTACAACCTGTAAACACATACCTTACTCTTTCGTGTACTATTTGAAATGTTCGTATGACGACAGCTTGTCAAAATTCGAAATTTATCGGGGGGAGGATGCAGTGGACATGTTTATAGAACGTTTAGATAGAGATGCGCAAAACATCTATTCGCATCATTTGAAAAATCTTGTACCTATGAAAGGTATGTGTGCTACGGAAATTCACAACCTTAACGAAGCCGTTTCATGTTACATTTGTGATCGACCGTTTGGTGAGGGGGATGTAAAAGTACGCGATTACGATCATTTGACTGGAGACTATCGGGGAGCCGCCCCCTTCAATTGTAATTTAAATTATAAACTTTCAAATTTTATTCCGGTATTTTTTCACAATCTAAATTACGATTCGCACCTGTTTGTTAAACAATTGACTCAAAATAACGAAGACATTGATGTTATTCCGGTAACTAAAGAAAAGTACATTTCGTTTGGCAAACGTCTTTGGGTTGATGACATTTTGGTTGAGGGAAAGCAAAAAAACATTTATCTGAACATCAGATTTTTGATAGCTTTCGCTTCATGGGCTCGTCTTTGGCATCGCTGGCCGACATTTTGTCTGATGGCCAGTGCGTTGAAATTCAAAATCAAATCGGAAATGGCATCAAATTTGAGTTGATGAGACAGAAAGGTGTGTTTCCATATTCCTATATAGATTCTTTCCAAAAAATAGATAAGTCTGCTTTACCCTCGATCGAAGACTTTTATGACCGTCTAACCGAAATCCATATTTCTCAGACTGATTACGAACAAGCCGTGGAGGTTTGGGTAACTTTTGGTTGTCAAACGTTGGGCGACTACTCCGATGCTCAGTACTACACTGCCCAGGATTAAGTTGGGACCAAAGAGCATATAATTAGAAGAGACTCAGCCATATAGGTTTGAACGTATTGGGTGTTAAATGGGTTGCATACCCGCATTTCTCGAAATAATTTACAGCAAGCAACGTCCTTTCGAGTTTTCTACCTGAACCCAGCTGGCACAACCTTCAAGTCACTCCAGCGGCAAAGATAAATTAGCCATGTTGCCACATTATTGTTGCCACGTTCTGAGAAGGGAGCACAGATTGGCAAAATCAAGAAATTTTACAATCCAGATATTCGAATTTGTCAAAATTCGAAAAGTGCAATTTTTCGGAAATCAAGTAAGATTTCAATGAGATTTTTAAAGTGTGTTATTTTTAGCTAACTGAACAATCTCAAGGACAGAAAACCCCTAATTTTTTTAAACTTTAGCTAAAAATTAATTTTTCAATTTTTTAAACATTTTTCGAAATTTCACATACCAAGACGTAATATTAAAATTAAAATTTTTTGTGTTAAGACTAAAGACTTATAATTGGAAAAAATAATATAAAATGTTAAATACTTCTTTAGTTTTTGTTATTTTCCGAAAAGTAGTATGTTTGCATAATTTTTACGTTTTTTATGCAAGACGCTTTTTAGGAGAATTTTTCAGTTCTAATTAATATCTATTTAAATGATTTCAGGAAACTCTAATCTACCACTGTTAATGAATTACTGTTACAAAAATCCTGTAAATGTTCTTTTACAGTTGTCTAAATGAGGAAATTTTTCTTTGTCCAATTACATGTTCTAAAAAACTGCAATGGAAAAACAAATATGTTTAACAAAGTTTTTTATTTCATAATAAAAAAAACTTTAAATATAACATTCTTTGATTTGTAAATAAACATAAATGAAAATGTGAGAGAGATCAAAGTTGGCCGAGAATTTTGAAATTTGGTATATAGGGGCCTGGATGTTGATTCTAAACATCTTTTCTTAATAACTTTTTGTCGTATTTGCTACATAAAAGGCACGCTAATCTACAGAAAAATAGATTTTTTTAAAATTTCCAAGGCATACTTGATTTGTCAAAACTGCTTTAACCAAGCAGGGCTGAACCTCAAGAAATGAAAATTTGAATAAATAATTTTTACATTTTACAAGAGTCGTTTCACCTACCCGGGGACACACTGTATATGAATTGTATTCGAAGAAATAAAACACAGGTTTTAGGTTTCAAATATCAAATAACAATCTTTATTTATTTTGTTGTTTGCAACCTAGCAATGTGTAATCAGATTACATGTACGTAAACCCCCCAACATATTTGATTTAGTTACGTGGGGTTGTTTTAGAGAAGAAAAAACTATGGAGAACTATACATTTAGTAAATAGTTATCCCTAGCTGCAAAAAACTTATATCTTTTCAACAAGAATAATAACAATCAACACTAAAATATAACAATATAAATCACACATCACAGGTAGCGGCAACGATTTTTTGAAGTGCGATCTTGCAGCTGTTGCTGCGGAACGATGCCTTTTGATGTTTCTGTTACTTTGTAATTTCCGAGCAATGTGATTAAAATAAATCTGCAAAAAAAAGTTTCTCTGGTTTTTTTTTCTGTTGCACTATAATAATAAGTGGGATAATGAAAGCGACCTGCCTATTTTATAGTCTAACTACAATATACCTTAAATTACTTATATATAAATTTTATATTAAACTGTGTGCCCGACTTGGTTATTTTTTAACTGTAAGTTGGTTGATTCGTCAGCAATAAAAGCTTTTACAAAAATATTCTTAAGAATAATTAACAACTAAAGTATTTCACAGAATCAGTAATGCGTTTTTCATACTGGGAATTAATGCTCTAAAGCTACACCTATAATAAATTTATTAACCTGTCAATTTTAGATTTTTAGAGATGCTGATTTGTGGACCGATAAAATGCTACCCAAGTTGATTAATTTTACAATGATCATATGACACCCTTGATTTTAAAGAAATTTTGAAAAATAGATATCATTTTCATTCTAGTTTTTGATTATCCATTCACGACAGGAAGGGGGGGGGTAACCCCGGGTGAGTTACTATATTCCGTTATTTTTCAGATCAGTAAGTGTTTCTTTTAAAGTACGTTTTTTTCCTATAAAAATTTTCAAGGTCAAAGAATTTAGGGTTTATGTTGGCATAACTTGGATTCCTTTAAAAAATATATGTTGGCAAAATTTGCTTTAGTAATTTTATAGAACTAAAAATTGGTGGGAAATTTAAAATCTGGCATTAAAGTTCTATGTACATCAAAAGCTCTTGCTAATATTTCGTAAACATCTTCTTCTGGTGTATTAAGATGCAGATCCAACAGTTCCTCTGCACACTTCAGTACATTTAATTTTAAAAGATGCCGTTTTTCACGCGTATTCAGTTTCAAAAAAAAACTGACAATTTAATTTTAAATGTCAAAGTGATAAAAGTCGTTTACAGAAAAACCTGACGAAAATAAATTTTCTAATAATTTAAAAAAATCAGTTTTGCCAATTTTAACATGACCTTGAAAATTTTTATAGGAAAAAAACGTACTATATTTTCATGTACAATGGCCCATCACGCCCTACCTGCTCCAGGGAATATGTAACCGTGTTTTTTCTTACTTATAAAGCAACTGCAACCAGGAACGGAATAGCCATACAATAAAATAAAATTAGGTACATTAAGTATACATAGGTATGTATTTTTAAAACAAAAATTATTCAAACTACGTAATTTTTCTGAATAATACGTCCATATTATGCACACAAAAAGTTAGTTACCAGCATGGTGCATCGCTCCCATGGTATATAAAAATTATAGCCAAATATTCGCACATGCAATTTTCCCAAATTAATTCGACACACGTATAAATCAAAACATCCAGCGGAAAATGAATAGCATTTTTTACCCAATAAATCTGTCAGATAATTCTTTTACTAAAAATTTATACGGCGTGTTCCCGGTATGCTTTTCTGTAGCATTTCTTAAAAATAATATCGAGATTAGTAGAAATGGTTAGTGCACAACTGCGCGGATATGCTTCTTAAATTTACGGTCAAGTTGTTTATGGCTCTTGCTTTCAAGTAGCCACGTGGACTTGACGAACGCCTGTCAGTCTGATATTCGAACCAACCTTTGGAGCTTAAAAGGCCATAAATTAGGAAGGGAAACGTTTGGGTGATGAGTTCGTGCCTCTATCCTCTTTCCTTGCATATAGAAATGCATTCAGATAGCAAAACGTATTTTTCTACTAAATAAGCACAAGAAAAAGTGCTACGCCCATTCCAAATCAAACCGTACTTTAAACGGAAGAACACCCTTAACCTTTTAATATAAACTCACAAATCACAAACGTGGGAAACGCATATTTGCGCGTATTTTACATTATAGTGTGCTATTTATTTTGTGTTGCGATTCCAATTACAAAGAAATAGGTATACAAACAAAAACCACGATAAAAACAAATAATTGTTATATATCCAAGCAATGGTTACTTGATGTAAACGTATTAGGAATTATGTACTTGATTATAAAATCGGCGTATTTTCTATGTTTTGGCTAAGAGATAATGGGAAATTTTGTCTACCTGGGTTTTGTAACCCAAGTTGTTATTATCGTTCGAAGGCCGTGTTAACCTTGGCAACATCGCGCTTCAGTTTAAACCAACGAATTCTAGAATCATTGTTTTGCTCTGATCTGTTTAACTGGGATCCCTCCCGTCAGAGGGATAAGACCTGGGAGCCTAGCGGGCGGGAGTTTTTAAGCTATACGCTAATACTGCCCAGCGCTGAGTCTCTTCTAATATATGCTCTTTGTTGGGACGCTATGTTGAGGTTTACGGGGGTTGAATTTGAGCTGCTTACTGATTTAGATATGTTAGATTTTTTTAGAAACAGTATTCGCGGAGGAGTCAGCACTTGTGTGGGGAGACAAGCTATTGCCAACAATGAGTTTGTCGGGAATTACGATGCTTCTAAACCTACGTCGTTTATCATGTTTCTAGACGCAACCAACCTTTATGGTTACGCAATGAGACAGTTTCTACCACAACGTGATTTTGTTTGGATGACTGACGAGGAAATTTTAAATTTTGACATTTTTCAAGTGTCTGCCGAGTCCAATACCAAGTACGTGTTGGAGGTAGATTTGGACTATCCACAGCATTTGCACGACGCTCACAATAACTTTTCCATTTGTCCGGAGCTTCTCGTTCCTCCTGAGGAAAAATTTAAACAACCCAAATTGATTCCAAATTTATATGACAAACGAAAATATGTCATTCACTACAGAGCATTACAGCAGGCCTTGAATGCGGGTCTGACTTTGGTTAAAGTACAGTCGTGTTCAAATAAATCTGGGACAACGTTTTTTTCATATGTAGGTCCAGTTAAGAATTGAAGAATATCTCCAGGGATTTCCTGCTATCAGAAAGAGTTACATTAAACTTTAACAGGTACTGAAATCTGTAACTCTTTCTGATAGCAGGAAGTCCATGGAGACATTCTTCAATTCTTAACTCAACCTGCATATGAAAAAAAACATTGTCCCAGATTTATTTGAACACGACTGTACATAGAATACTAAAATTTACACAATCTCCTTGGCTCAGAACCTACATTGATTTTAATACTGAATTTAGAAACAGATCGACAAACAACTTTCAGAGAAATTCTTTTAAATTGGCTAACAACTGCGTATTTGGCAAAACATTGGAGAACGTGGACAAGAGGGTTGATGTAAAGTTAGTAAGTCATTGGGAGAAAATTGGTAATAGACTAGGGACTGAAACGTTGATAGCGCGACCTAACTTTAAAGATAGAATCTGCTTTAATGAAAATTTAATAGCCGTAGAAATAAACAGACTGTGGGTTTGGTATGCCAAACCTAGTTATGTTGGTTTCTCCGTCTTGGATATTTCGAAATGTGTCATGTACGATTTTTTTATGGATTTCTAAAAAACGTTATGACAATAATGTCTCTTTACCCTACACAGACACTGACTTTTTAATTTGAGAAATTAAAACAAAAACATTTTATGATGACATGAAACGCAACGTTCATTGGTTCGATACTGCAAATTATGTGGATAAATTGCACGGTATTCCGCGAACCGAGTCTGTTGTTGGCAAATTCAAGGACGAATATGCTAGAGTAGTCGTACGTACCTTTTATGGGGTCGGTGCAAAATCATACTGTGTAAACAGCGTATCGAAAGTGGCCAAGAAAGCCAAAGGAGTGAAAAAGAGCGCTGTTTGGAAGTATCTGACCAGCGAACTTTATCGGGCCGTTGCCGAGAACACTATGTACACCAACTTAATAAATAAGGTTGCGCTTTCGTCGCATAATGACAAGCGCTACCTTATTCCCAACACTACGAAGACACTAGCGTGGGGTCACTGCAGTATTGCTGATTACAGGCTTGACGAACTGCTGCAGGCAGCCGTAACCCAAATTTAAATTAAAGTATGTTCGCGGAACAGTATTGGTTATTATTTATAGCAGACGTCTCACCAAACGAACCCTTTCTTGCCCTTAGTAGTGTATATTATATATGTAGATTACGAATAGTACCTAGTTTTTAAATAATAGCTTTGTCAATATGTTAGTGATTATATATTCTTACTGTAGTTATTGTTGGGAAAACAAATACTCTTACTTGTTTTGAATGTTAACGATAAGTTTATATATTTTAACAATAGCAGCTTCGTTAAAATGTTAATGATTTCGTTCTTTTGCTGTTGTCGCTTTTGTTGGGAGAAAGATGAAAGTGTTTCAAAGAAATATTGTGTGTGTTTAGTGGCATTAACAAAACAATAATTTACAAAAAACAGTTTTTTATTTTGAGAGTGCTACAGTAGTTCTTTAAGTTATACGACATTGCTTTTAGATATCCAAAAATTGTGTCGATTGTCGAATCCCAACCACTTTACATATACCAAATTTTCTTTTTTCTTCAGAACCTTTTCGACCAGATATACGTCCGAATGTTGTTTTCTGCAGTTCATGCTCGTAGAATCCTCCTTTAATTTCCTGACCTTCTTGGTCCGTGAGTCGATAGGTTGTTGGGTTTGTAAGTCGAACAGGGGATATTGTGAATACTTGGTTGCTCCAGCTTAGCGTGTACCCTTTGCTAAATGCCTAACGATACGTGCTGATGCGTACCGAGTCCCCTGTACGAAACTTTTGAGTTCTCGGATCCACGGTCTTTGTGTAACTGTACGTTGTGTTTAACAGAAGATTCGCATTCTTTAAGTTCACTTGGGCAGGTTTCATTCCTATTGTGCGATGCTTGGTTGTGTTATACTTTGCTACGATCTTGGGTAGAATATCCAACCATTTGTAGGACCCCAGCAGGCTGAACTGCTTCCACATCATGTTCTTCAAGGTGGGGTTGCACCTCTCCACTATGCTGCTCTTCATACTAAAATACGTGCTGTAGTGATTGATGTTGTGCTGTCGCATCAATCGTTGAAAATCGGTGTTGTAATAGTATTTTACATGATACGTGCGGGAACAAGAATTTTGGGAACGCGTAGCGGGGTTTGCGACTCGAGTGCGCGTAGCGCACGAGATTCGCATGCGTTACAAGTTCCCATTACTTGTTCCCGCACAAGACATGTATGCTATTTTTTACACAACTGCTAAAAGTAAATCATATTTTAATATGAATTTATTTCGATATTCTTCGTAAAAGAAATAGTTTGACATTTATTATGTCGGTAAAGTAGGTATCTAGCTAAGTAGTTGTCAGTTCTAACAAAACTTTTAAATTGATTGATTTATATGCGTTCGTTGCAATAGATATAATCATTTTACGTTTACTACAAAATAAAAAGTTACTTTACCAGTGGCAAAATTCGTCGACGTAGCTCGGTGCTATTTAATAACAGCTAGAAATGCAGGGTGTAGCGACATCGACACTCTACCACGGCCAACTAAATTAATTTAGTTGGCCGTGACTCTACGAACATCGGCGATGCGTAGCAAACATTTCTGTCAAATGGCGCTGTAGGTATTAATTGTCAGATCTTAATTTAATATTTTTTTGAGGTAATTTTAAATATTTTGAAGTAAAAATGGAAGTAAATTACATTTTCTTTATATATCTTTAATATTATAGTAATTATTTTATTATGGAATTATCAATTAGCCTGAGAAAAAACGGTGCGTAAATCACGCACGTGTGTGTCAAAGTAGTAGAATGACCGTAAAGAAGGCGTTTCCGCGATTCAATAGAGTGCGCGAAAAAGTGGTTTGTACGCAAGAAGTGCAAAAAATATATTTTTGCACTACTAGTCTCAGAATGCACCGTTATTGGCCTATCTTTAGGTTGTGAAGTTGATTTTCTCCACCAAGGGAGAGAAAGAATAATAAACAATTTTCACCGTGGTAACTAATAAATTGCTAAGTTACCAAATATGAATATTTTAATTTTGACGTTTTAAAGAGCTGCATTGTCAGGTTGACAGTTAAAATATTTTCGAAATTTGTTGGGAATTTATGTATTAAGCCATTTGGTAGTGCAAAAAATAGTATATACACCACGGTAGCAAATCGTCTTATAACCTTCGCGCTTTAGATACTTCGCGCTGTGCGGTCAGTATCTAATGTGCGCTCAGGTTATAATACTGCGCTTCGCTACCTTGATGTATAATATACTATTCTTGCCAGCTAAAATGACGTCCACAGGCTATAACCATAATTGCAAAGGTATTATTCAGCTAAAATAACTGCAAGAATTTTCGTGTTTTTATTGATTATTTGATTGTTAAAAATTTGTTTTTAGGGATACGCTACGCCCACATTATTTGTAACTGCATTTATTTTAAAATGCACTGTAGGAATTGTAATTTTATTGAAAAATATACCTCACGAATAACAACAGGAAATGTAACATGTAATAACTCACATGCTTGCTGTAAACTGAAATCTGTGTATAGTATTCCAACCAGAAATTGGAAAGCTATTTAAAATCAGGCCAGTATTGAAAACAGTAAGTCACTTCGTAATTTAATTCGTATAATTACTGTTTGATTGTCATTCAGCGACACTTCGATAATAACCTTCAAATTTGACAGATGCATTGGGAAGTTTGGAAGATATATACGTTTTTCAAAATTTTCTATGCTACTATACGGTTTTAAAAACTCAACTAGTACCTACTTAAATCATGCACAATGTTACAATGCCTTAACAAAACAGTTACATGTACCATTTGTAGATGAACTGTCATTACTTGAAAGCTGATTGATATTAGAATATTATTTACTGATTGTATGAAACCAACTTAGACATGACTTACACTTTTCATGGTGTACTGGATTTTAAATAACTTTCCAATTTTTGGTTAGAATACTATACCATTTGATCAACAGAATTTCTTCCTCCGTAGAATACATATTTTTCACGCAGTAACTCAGTAACGATATTGCATTTTAAAATGCGGGCGTGACGTATCCTTAGAAACGAATAGGTAACAATCAATAATCCTCATGGAAACAGCAAGACCACATTGCGCCATAACATACATTTTCTGCATAATCTGGTTTTCCTTTCTAAATCAAATTTCGATCATACATAAAGTTTTGTGTGCACCTCAGGCGTCTTTGGTCTTGTCATGTTGTAGCTCTCGGTCCTCCGCACATCGTGCTATAATTTTTAAACCGCCGCGCCGGTCAAAAACTCCTGTTTTTCACCCTGGATACATAAATAACTATTTCTTAATTCCGTCTGCCTGTCCGTCGGTCTGTCTGTTGGCGGTATAGCTAAATAAACTATTTGTTGAAGAAAGACAATATTTTGCATTTTGATTATTTATATTTCTACCTACCTCGAAACTGAATATACTTTTCGTCAACTATATACAGGATGACCACCTTTAAAATATAATATGTTGTCTACTTTTGCTTTAGTTCAGGAATAGATAAAAGTAATAATTCCCACATAGTTCAGGTTTTTTGACAAAAATTGTACCTAAGAGATACTAGATGAATATCGTAAAGTGGACAAAAATGTGTAGCGATCGATCGGCCTTTTATAATGTAGCCAAAAAGGAATTCAACTGCTGTGTCAGCGTGGGCTAGCGGTTGAAGCGACGGACTGGCAATTAGTAACCGGATTCTGCCTAAATGATCGCCTGGGAACGCGAGTTCGAATTTCAGCGACAGCAAAGTTTTTTTATTAGAAAATTGATATAATTTACGCTAGGAAAGTTCCGCTTTACAGATTATTTAATGTTTGCGTAATTAAAGTCGAACACGATACCAACCCTTTATTGGTACAATTCTTGGTCTGGACTAGATTCATATGTATAAAGCACCAACTAGTAGTAAATCGGCCACTTCTCTAAATAATTACGCAAATAATAGTTATAGAAACATTGCTGGTTCAGGGGTTAAATCCCAAAGATGGCATGGACTTCTTACTAATGTTTCAATCTATAATTTCAACTAATTACATTCGAGACTGCTTGAGCAGATTCGAAGATCGGCTAACATGCAGCGGAGACGGCTGGATTCTATTACAAAAAGAGGTTAATTAATTAAGACGCCAATGAGTCTTTCTCTACGACGGATTTTCTCAGTTAGTGACGAGAACTCATAAACTAAATAAACGGAAGCCAATCACTAGACCACCTGAAATAAAAATTATATGTACCAGACCGATCAGGGTGCAGTAATCATAATGTAATAACATCAAATATAATTGACCAGTAATGCGAAGTACAAGCACTAGTATAAAAATGCAAACTTTAATATTTCTATGTTACGGTTTCTCACAAGGATCGAACGACTTAAAAGTTAATTGCTATGTGCTAAGTAAAATTATAATAAAAGCGTAATCAAGAATAAAGCTTACTCCTTAACGGTCTTAGAATATTACATTGGCATCTTAACAGATAAAAGCATCTGAAACAAACAATTATATCAATCATATGACCAGAATTGCTCTTAATAATGTTTTGCTTACACAAAGTAGTATTATGATGAGATATAACAAGTTAATCGATTAGCAGAATTAGAGCTGTAATTCAGCACAAGGGAACTATACATTCAGATGTCTTTCAGACGAACAGACGGACGGACGGATAGGCAGACAGACGGAATTGAGAAAACATATTTTTCTTCATCTAGAGACCCTGAAAATGATGATCTGAAGAAATTTCAGAAGCTGTTTTTTCATGATTACAATACTTCCTTCGCCTTTTAGGCGAGGAAAGTAATAAGAAAAAATCGAATACCATTACGAAATGTCAACCTTTCATCTGTCATTCTAGTTTTAAAAAATACTTCCTATTTTCATTAATGGAAAAACGTTAGTTTACTACATGTGGCGTGCAGTAAACATCCAAATCGCACACTTGTTATAAATTTGTATGTCAACATAACTTAATAACTACAATTTTCATAATCCTTTTATAAATGCAGAAAAAAATATTGTATGTAACACGTGCAAAAGTGTGTTTATGGCTTCGTCTCCCGTGTCATAAACACGCATTTTATGCTCTTGATACATAAAGAACTGGGTTATAAAAATATTTTGAATATTACTACACCCTAAGACATGTACATGTTTTAACCAGCAAAGAAAGTTTCAGCTTTTTTCACCACCTCTGCTAGTAGTTCCAATTCTTTAAATTCTTCTGTTTTATACTTCAAGAGATATTTCTACCACACCTTCGCTTGATGGCTAAAATTACTTAAATTATAGTAATCCAAAAAGAGTGGTTAATTTTTTTAATTTTTCAAATGGCTTATCATATGATCTAACTTTTTGCTCGGAACAAAAAGCACACATACACACTCAAATATCAGAAGTGGGACAAATAAGCTCGTTCGGCGCGAATTATACGGGACCGTTATTACGTAAGTTACCTACTGTTTTTGTGCTTTTATTAGAAATTTACTTTGATGTTTATAACAACAGGATAGTGGATGGGAAGGGAGTTTTATTTTAAAGTGCCGAAATTTAAATTAAAAAAAAACTTTATTTTATTTCAACACTGAGCAATTATATATATTGTAAGGGATTATGTTATATTATTATGTGATTATGATTTAATTTAATTAACAAATACACACCCTACACATATTTCTATTTCTGTTTAATATCAAATTTTTACTGATTAAAAATAAATAATTATAACTGTATCAATGGGTTCATTGAATCTGTTTTGCCATTTTTTTGTATTGCACACATCTGCAAATAAAATAAGTTATGGCTAGCTTTTTTAGTAGGCATGGACTCAAAATATGGTTGGGTTCACCTATTTGTTCAAAATAAAAATCCCCGTGATACGCCATTGGGCTATGAAATTTAGAAGTAGCAAACACGCAGACTCGCTGCTTTGTCAATAATATCTATCAGCAAATCGATTCTACATGCAGTTCATTTCTGTGTGATTATAGTGAATTTAAAAGCAAATCCATGAACAAATTAACAGGTAATTCACATCCCGCGCTTTATTAAGCGTTCCTAATCGTGTTTTGTTTTAGATCGTTGGCGGCTTCCTTCGCAATTCAGATGTTTTCAACGCATCCCTAACATAACCTCAACTTATATTTTCACAATTTCTGGAACTCCTGCTCTATTTTGACGAATTGTAATACTGGGATCGGCTTCCTCTCATAGGGCTCGTTCCTCATGGTAAATTTCGTATCTCTAACACTCTTATTTGCTTGGCACCACTAACCTGACCTTTCTTAGGCTGCCGCATCTTCCTCGGACAGCTTCTCCTGTTGCTTGCGGTTGGATGCTGAACCTCCGGGATGCTGAAACTGCCGTGCTGGCCTCGTACACACCGAGCGGAACTGCTGACACCCTCTCTCAGGCTCTGGACCTTTGTTGAAGCCAGCAACTGATGATCGGAAACTAGATCTGGCTGCCGATGTTGTCGGAGGCGGTCACCAGAGAAAATATTTTTTATGTGATGGATTTTTACACCCACACTCTCACATGTGCACTGTAAACTGCTGATCACGCCGGTATAATTATTTTTTATTTATTTTTATGGTAAATGGTTTAAAAGTTAAATAAACTGGAGACACAAATTGGCTTGTCTGGAATTAATTTATTTCAATTGTTTCTTTTTTGTTCGTTAACAACAATTGCCTATCTGGCTACATAAAAACGGATGTTAACTGAATACAATGCAATTACTTATAATCTAGATTTACAACTTAATTTATAAAACTGTACATAATCTTACTTTCTAAATTATTTTTTGTTCATGTTTGCAATTTATCTAAGTTCTAGCGCCACTCACGAAGTTTTATTTTAATTATCTGTTCACTTCTGTCATTACACTGACTTATTTTTATAAACACAAATCTTGTCCATTTCCTGTAGTTTTATTTTCTTGCAGTTTTATAAAACCTGTCTGAATTTCACCAATCTTCAAATATCACTGCTCCCTTTTCTTCTAGCCTTATTCGATCTAGTATTGTGTTCTTTTTGCACTGTATTGAACATTCTGTCCTTTTTAACTTTATTTAAAAAGTTCATAGAGCTGTACTTATTTAATTAAACTGATATGCAAATTTAATTAACTTGCATGTAATAAATCCCTTTGGTGATAGATTTGTTGAATTATTTATTGGCTTTACATTGCACCAACCTCTTAATTTACGTTAATTGATAAAACTGTGAATCTAATTTACGATTTGAGCTTTTCCTTATTGCCATTTATTCTAAAGTAATTTCATTTAATATTGGCAATGCTTGACCGATGTAATCATAAATTAAAATTTCTAACGTGACTTCTTGCAGTTGCTTGCTTACCCCAGCTCTGTGCTTTATTGACTTGCTTAAAATTATTGATTCTGCAAGCAGAGTTGTGTAACGGGCTAAAGACCATTTCAATATATGTCCCTACATAAACAAAGCTGCATAACAACTGACTTAATTCTAAATGCAATCTGTCTACAAGGAAACAAGTCGATAAGAGGGCTTGAAACGCATTTGGTGTTAAAATGACATCCGGGACCAACTATTTCCGTGGCAGCCGTACCACGAGGCGCCGAGAGAAGCAGCCGTGAAACTCCAATTTAAGTTCTGACCAGAAAGAGCGTTGCTTAACTCTACTGATCGTATGTAGACGCTTGTTGAAGCTACACCACCCGGGACCTTTATTTCACAATAAAGGGTATTTCCAAACCTGAAATAATGCAGTTTTATGGTGTTAATTTCAAATGTACCTCGACTTAATAGTCCAGTCATTAGACAATTTTGTGGTTGCAAAAGGTCGCGGAGTTTTGAAACTTGGCAGAAGTGCAGACTTGGAGGTCCTTAACATGCACCTAAGTTTGCGACTTCAAGCGACTGCCGCTCGCACCGCCATCTTAAAAAAATGGCGGCCACAATCAGCTTTTGGCATATAACTCGGCTCTTGTAAGTTTTAGGAAAAACAATTGCGATGAACATTTTAAAAGAATACCATTTGCTATAACATAGTTTCTATAATTTTTTGTCAGACTAATACTTTCCGAGTTACAAGGCCGAACAATAGGGCAAATTTTTAAAAATCTCGTGTCTGGTACTTTTTACCAATTATGTATAAATTAGTCTACCTAAAGAAAGTTTAGTGTAGTAAAGTAATACAACCATACGCTATCAACTCGTTTCCACACCACCCAGGAGGTAGAGTTGAGCGGCGCGTTTTTTTTTAACGTGGTATCCCCAGAATGCCTAATCCACACCCCAAACTTACAAGCACGGTTTCTGTCGTTTTGTATTATGGGATGTGCCTGGTTTATAACATACACTATCTGTAGAATTTTTCTTGTTTGCCCTCTCCTCCAACACCCACTCCAACAAATCAAAGTCGTCATCAGACTCGTTTGGCTCTTTGGATCGGAATCCACTACCAAATCAGGAATGTTCTCACATGTTATCCCCTTGCAATATAGACACAGCACTAAGGGCCGGTTGCAGAAAGCAATGTTAAGTCTGGTGTTAGCTAACGTCGCGTCAAAGTGAACAAAATCGCATCAAATTTTGTTTACTAATGTATTAGTTACCATAAGCATTTGAGATTTGATTCGTTTTTGTTCACTTTGACGTCGCGTTAGCTAACACCAGACTTAACATTGCTTTCTGCAACCGGCCCTAAGCATTTTAAACCTGTTTTCCGACATCCACACGCTCCTGCACAGCCTTTCTTACATTTGCAGGATATTGATTTTAAAATGGCGTTGGGGGCTGCTTCTAACGTAGCCCGAACAGCATTAAGCCCGTTCCTCGTTTTCTGCGAGTCATATTGCTCTGGATCTTTTTCTCTGCCACACCACATCCCAACTTGGTGATACACTCGCAGACAATGCTGCCGTGCAGCATCTCTTGTAGGTGGCAGGGACGCGAGATTAAATTTGTTCTTGGACACAGACTTCGTAAAATGCTGGTAGCGAAGCTAATCCAATGTGTCCTTTTCAAACGATCCGCCATACAGTGCCAATAAAAACGCTTCACCAGCTGCAGCGAAAGCATCAACATTTGCTTCGAGTTCTTGGAAGATTGCTACAGTCTCAAGCAACGAGTCGTTTGTATCCAGGAGACTGAGGAACCTGTATTTCCCTTGGTTAAAAAGGGCAGAGGTTGTGTCACAACCACTGATAGCATGTAAAAACAAAATGTTCTTCGCAACAGCAGATCAGTAAAAATGATCAAGAGTTGTGCTGTCCGATGCCACGCAATATCTAGAAAATGCTCGAATTGAAGGGTTTTATTCGTGAGCAGGATTAACCTAAGTACGTCTAAATTTTTAATGTAGGCATACGCATTGCATTTAATTGTGTTAGTATTACAAATTCCCAGGTTCTTGTAATGAGGTATGTTGCTTTTTAATACCTGTCCATGTAAGGCATCTTTTATTATAATACTTGACTAAAAAATAAAGTTATTTTTTGGGGATTTGTTATTATTCTGGTGAAATTCAACCGGGGGCAAAGACCCGCAATGTCGTATTCCTGATAGAAGTAAAATAAATTCTTTTTCCTCAAAGCAGTTGCATTGAAGTCTTAAGTCAAGGCTGGTTGAGATCCTGGTAACAATTTTTGATACTTTTTGAGACAAAACCTTTGCTCCCATCTACCCTACGTATGCCTAAACTTTTCAATAACTTTTTATAGAAAATACCTTTTTCCGCCAATCGTACGAGAATTGACACATTATTGAAAAAATTTTGTTGATCAAAGTCAAACATTCCATTACATTAGCAGTTGCTGGGTAATTTACAATAAAACTGAACAGGAATAATATTCCCGGCCTAGGCAGGGAATATTCGAGTACTATTTCCTAATTTTTTTTAACTACTTGTATCGATCAGTGGAAAAATAGTATGTGTATCTTGGACAAAAAGCAACATACTCAGACTTCTATGTTGTTGGACTCACCACCATTCGCCTCGCCTAAAATATTTACAGTTGTCCGGGAATGTTATGCTTTTCGTCCTAGATACACAATGTACTATTCTCGATCTGGGTAGCTAACAAAGTTTACGATGACGTGACCACCGCGACCATGAGCGGTCATGGCAGTTACATCTAAATCCACATTTAATTTTTCTTTGCATAGATTGATAACAAGCTTATCCACATATTCATTTGAGGATTCACATATTCCAAATATATTTTCAGTGAACTGTATGGTTAATTAAAACACTAATTGACACAAGAAGGTCGTATATTTAGAATTAATAATATTCAAAATGATATTTGAACTGTTTCTGCAGCCATGTTGCACGTCCCTCAGCTGTCAAAAATCTGGGGCCGACGGGCGGGCTCCAATACACAAAAAGAAGGAAGCATAAACAATAATGTACAAACATTTCTCAATACCAAAAATGAGTAGCGTAAAATTAGGAGCCTTCCCCCCATGTCGTTAAGATCTTCTTCAACCGAGGCTAAAACGCCGGATAAACCCTGGTGGCTCCCCAATAAATAACGAATAATGAAAGGTGAATCTCGTAGCAAGTATTATCGATCCAGTTTCCCTTCGAATCGCATTTTGTAGATATAGCAGCTATTCGTCTCTCCGTGTCCGCTTTTCGAGACAACTTGGTGTCAACCCCGTCCATACAGTAACGCTGTCTTTACAAACGGCATTCCTCAGAGGCCAGTTTCATCGCCCCTATCGTCGAGATATGTGAACTGTGAACAACGCCCTACGCAGTAAGGGTAGTTCTTGCAGTTAAATAACTTGATTTTATATGTGTGCCCCCATATACGTGAGTGTTTCGAACTAAATATAGTTTTTCATTGTCGTTTGGTGCGCTATTTTATTAAAAAAATAATTAGCCTCTTCAAAGTATTGCTTTTGCTTGTCGTTCTAATAATAATTAGATACTCCTGCATTGGCTGGATACAAGTATCTATAGTTAAATAATTTGAATTACAATGACGTTCTAGGATCCAAGGCTAATTTAAACGTATACATGTCACTTGGTATTTGCTTTATTTAAGAGATAACTTGTGCAGTTATCCTCTGTTTTTCTGTGTATTTCGTAATATTTGTTACAACAGAGGCTGCTAGTAAACGCATTGAGGATCGACAAAAGTAGGTACCCGTTGGTAAAGAGCAGGATTCCCACAACATCCCAAGTAGCGTGACATTTTTCGACCCCTTTCACAAGTTCTGACAAGGTTAATTCGGATTTGATTTCAGAACTAGTGGCGCTCTAAGCAAACAACACCTTGTATTTAATTAGCTAACCCCCTGGCGTGCCATCCCACCCCCTTTGTCTCGACTGTATCTAGCCGTGCAGTTCATCGTTACATAACGCTGGAGTTGGGTAGCCGCATGCTCCAAACACTGGCCAAACAGTCTCGAGAGTTAAGCAACGTTCGCGGCGTCGGAACTCGGACGGGTGCCCGACCTTAGTGGTAGTAAAATCGCAGCTAGCCGTCCTCGGAGAGCACGTTAAGCCATCGGTTCCGGTTGTCATTTCGGTGACAGTCGTTAGGTTACGTCAGAGGCGCTCGCGCAACCTGAAAACTCTGACATCAGGCTTCCTACCACAAGCCATGCAATACACATACACACACTAAAAACGTTTAATTTAATTTAATAAACAATGTTGCCTAGATAAAAACTTTAAATTATGGGAGGGAGTATAGACTAAAAGCCCTTGGATAATTCAAGTATTTCAAATATTATATTAAAATATTTGATATAAATGTCATAATTTTAATTTGAAACTGCAATCAAATAGCACCCGCCTTAACTTAAAATGAAAAATAGAAAAAACCATGTAAAATCATTGGGAGCACAAAAATTTTTATTCGTGGTTGGCTTCCTACAAGCCAAAAACAAATAAATGCCGATTTTTACAAGTTAATGAAGTGTTTGATATTAGTGCAGTGTCGTGGATAGGCTGCAGGAGTTTTCAATTATTCTTAGCCCTCTGTAGATGATAAAAGTGTCTAGATGTGAGCATCTGGTTCTTGATGCTTTTCGGTAATTAGTTAGAGGTCCAGCGAAGGAAACGAACGCCTTAGAATCCCAAAGACAGCAGCCAATTTCATGCACCACAGCGGAGCCCTACCTGCGAACCTAAAACAGAGATCGGAGCCATATCGGAGGAAGTGCGGAGATTATCCTACAAGAATCACATTAGCAGTTTTTAGGAGGCTTCCAAGGTAGGTTAACCATAAGAAAGGAGCCCAGGCATCGAGAGAATTGCTGGTGGGCCGATACAGGCCTAAACATCCGTTCGTAGAATCAGAATTCAAAGGTCAAGAGTATGCTTTCCTAAAATTCAGTGATATAACATTTGTGTGGCGTCCTTCGAGAGTGTTTTGTTTACAATAGCTTTGTTTACTTAAGCTAAATCACATAATATGCCACGCATTAATAAGTTATAGTGGAGGTAATTGTTAAAAATTAAGCCTATTAAATCTGTATCGCATGATAAGATGATATATGGTGAGGTTAGGTCACTATAAGTGTTGGCATGAAGAAATGTCCCATAACTTCAAAAAGCCCGTGCAAAGACATTCTATTAGCTAAATAGACAGTTTATAAACGAACATATTGAATTGAACTATCACAATTTACGCAATTAAGTCAGTATATTATAAAAATAAATTTACATACCAAATAACAAACAAGCAGGATATAAAAACCCTACCCTGATTAAATTAAACGTTTATTTAAATAATAATAAATATTCACTGCAACGTGTAATAGTTATTGACTATACAAGTGGGATAACAGCATCATTAATATACGTGTGTGTAAGTTACAAACGAGTGCGTAGCACGAGTTATGTAAGCACACAAGTGTATTAATGATGCATTATCACACATGTATTGTACAAAATTTTATCTACGACTGACTAAAATTGAGAAAAGTGCATTAAGAGAAATGTCAGATCTGTCATTTTCAAAAATATTTTAGTAGGCAAATGTCATTATGTCATTAATTTGACACTATTTCAGTTACGTAATGAAGTCATTACACAACTCAGTTGCGTAACGGTTTCATTACGCAACTGAGTTGTGTAATGAGCTTCATTACGTAACTGAAATAGTGTCAAATGAGTGACGTAATGCGTTACTTATCCCACTGGAGTAGATAAATTAACTTAAATAAAAACGATTGCATTGTTGCAGGCGTGGTATAGTATTCCAACCAAAAATTGGAAAGCTATTTAAAATCCAGTACACCATGAAAAGTGTAAGTCATGTCTAAGTTTGTTTCATACAATCAGTAAATAATATTCTAATGTCAATTCAGCTTTCAAGTAATGACAGTTCATCTGCAAATTGTACATGTAACTGCTTTGTTAAGGCATTGTAACATTGTGCATGATTTAAGTAGTAGTCCAGTCAAATTAGACAAATTTACCGCAAACTTTCGGAATAATTCAAAGTGAGCTGAATTTTCGTGTACACCTTTATTTGGTGTTTTTAAACAACATCCGAAAAGTACCCTTGATTTGACCTTGAGCTTCGTGAGTTATAGGGTGCAGATGTGAGAAAAATGTGGTTTTTTGCTTATATCTTCTTTTCTGTTGACTTTAGGTATATGAGATTGTACAGATAAATTGAACGGCACAAAATTATGTTCAAAAAAGTACTTGGTAGTTTTTTTTGTAGGACCGACCGTTTCTTTGAAAACTAACCATGAACGTTGATCTGAAGGATAACACTACAGAAATACCGAGTTCCGTAACTAATTTGAGATCTGAAATGTAAAAATCTGGTGTGATACACGCACACAACTTCCTTTTACAGTGATCTTATAATTAGCCAAAAATTTTATTTTAAATTTTTAAGCATTTGTCAAAAATTTTCAAAAATTACAAATTTTACAAAAACGGTACAAAATAGAGTGTTAGTTCAAGAGACAAATTTTTTTTAGAATTCTAAGGTGAATTCAAAAATGTAATAATATACCGGGTGTTCTATTTAAAATAGGAGTTAATAAAAAAAACAGAAAAAAAACAAAAGAAACCCACTTTAGAAGTATTCAAATGGAAAATCACCTATCTCACATCAATACACATTGAAAATGTAATAAAAATAGAAAGTTTAAAAAAAATCGTTAGAGCCGTTTTTGAAAAAATCGAAAAAACTGAAAAATCAGTAAACACCTACTTCCGGTTATGCGATTTTCTTCAAAAGCTTGCTGTCTCATCTACATAGTAGACGAAACTTATATATGAAGTTTCAACGCCATACCTCTTTTCGTTTTTGAGATATTCTGTTCACAGACAGACAGACACACAGACACACACACAGACAGACAGACCAATGAAAAAAATATGTTTTTTGGGATCAGGGGACTCTAAAAGGTGAAGATCTGTTGAAAACTCAATTTCGAATTTTTGGGGTGAATCCAATACTTCCTTTATTGTAAAAGGAAGTAAAAATCGAAGGGTCTTTTTCGTACAATATTAAGACACCAACGTTCCCAAAATAAAATAATTCAAGGAAATCGCTTGGCAGGCAGCAGCTGCATCTCTAAATTGTCATCGGAGGAAATCTTGTTCGGTGAAACAATGAACGCAATGGTAAGCCAAGATAAATTTCTTGCTAATAACAGCAACAAAACCAGATTGATTTCCATGTTGGCTAAACATTTTGAGATTCATAATATCCGTGTCAAGCAATCTGAAAATGATGCCGATGTGTTAATCATTGAAACAGCACTTGAAGAATCGCGCCAAAATAAAACTGTTGTCGAGGAAGATGTAGATCTCTTGGTACTCCTGATAGCTCGTACGCCAGTTGATGGAGAAATTTATTTTATGAAGCCAGACAGAGGAAAAGTTCCATAAAGAATTTACTCATTCCTAAGTTGTTACTAATATGAATCCAGTAAACATCATCTTTTATTTTTACATGCTGTCTCCGGGTGTGACAGAACGTCAGCTCTTTTTAGTAAAGGTAAAACGACAGCTTTGAAGCTGTTAGAAAACCGCCAAGATTTGCAAACTGCGGCTCAAGTTTTCACGCAAATAGATTCCTCACACGAATTGATTTCTTCCAATGGGATTAAATTTTTACTGGCATTATATGGTGCTCTAATTCAATAAGTGTCTATTGATCAATATCGCTACATGTGTTTCACGAAATTAATACGTAAAAGTAAGCCGGTGAAATTGAATTTATTACTGCCAGCAGATAGTGCAGCTAAAGAGCACTTTTACAGAGTTTATTTTCAAATACAAAAGTGGCTGGAGAATGAATTAAACCCTATTGAGTGGGGATGGACATTGAGAAACGTATTGGAACCAAAGAAAACAATGCAAGCTCCCGCTCCGGATTTTCTTTTGAATCTGATCTTCTGTAATTGCATCTAAGGTTGTGGGCCATTGTGTGGATGTAGAAAGTTGGGGATTAAATGCTCGTCAATTTGTGGTCATTGCAACGGACAATAGTATTTAAATGCCAATGCAATTAAAGACATTTTAGGAAACCAAGTTGACGAAGGAGAGAATGAAAACCGATTAGATACCTTTTTTACGGATTATCTGGAACAATGCGACATAGAAGGAAAGGAAGAAGAGGATGAATAAGATTAACATAACTCTATTTTGACTGTTTTAAGAATAGAGAGGATATTTTGACCGACTGATACCGTGGATTAGGCCTGAAAGGGGATACCACATATTAAAAAAAGTGCCTAGTATTCAACCTCAAAGGTGGTGTTGAATAGGGTACTTCGTATTGGACTCATAGTTTCAACGCTATACTACGCGAAAATGGCCGGTCCTACAAAAAAAAAACTACCCAGTACTTTTTTGTACAGAATTTTGTGACCTTCAATTTCTCTGTAGAATATCGTATACCTAAAGTCAATAGAAAAGAAGATATAAGCGAAAAACCAAATTTTTCCCACATCTGCACCATATAACTCGCGACACTCAAAGTCAAATCAAGGGTACTTTTCGGAGGTTGTTTGTGAACATTAAATAAAGGTGTACACAAAAATGCAGCTCACTTTGAATTATTCCGATCAAGAATCCTTATTTGACTAGACTATAGGTACTAGTTGAGTTTTTAAAACCGTATAGTGGCATAGAAAATTATAAAAAACTTATATATCTTCCAAACTTCCCAATGCATCTGTCAAATTTGAAGGTTATTATCGAAGTGTCACTGAATGACAATCAAACAGTAATTTTATGAATTAAATTACGAAGTGACTTACTGTTTTCAATGCTGGCCTGATTTTAAATAGCTTTCCAATTTCTGGTTGGAATACTATACCTAAATACTTTTTGTGTTCATTTCAAATTTATATTATTTTAAATTTGAAATAAAAATGAAAACGATATCTTTTGGGACCCTGAGATATACAAATAAAATGTCAGGCATTTTATTTAAATCGTTGGTATTTAGCTATTTACTAATTTTTTTAATAGAGCATAATTTTGCATTTAATTATTTGGCGTTTTGGTTTTTGTATTTATAGCTGTTCTGGTAATTGTATCCACAGATACTATTTGGAACATATACGATATTGGGGTAGTGACAAATAGTTGACAGTTCTAGTAATTCTATGGTTAATAATAAAACAGCTGATAATGAAAAATCCGAGCTTTAGGGCTGTGTTACGTAGGTTCGGACAAATTTTCTCGTGACACAAACAATAATCGTGAACCCGAAATGATCAGAACATGAAAATAGATGCGGCTTATTCAAAGCCCTATTGGTGGGACAAACTGGTGATCGTGATCGAACAAAGAATATCATAATGGATTCCTCGAAGAACAGCAAGCTAAAAAAGCTAAGCTTGAAGAACCTGAAGAATAACTTTACCAGGAGATCTCACCCAGGTGTTCTACGTGAAAACTCACATGAGGAGGACTCTCAGCCGGCTGCCAAGATCCAGGAAGAGTGCACGGAGTCTGTGGCATCGGATGGTGAAATATCATTTACGTCTAGTCGGAGTAGAACATTAAGTATATTTAGGAGTTTAAAAAAGAAGTGCAAAGGGACTTTAAGTAATTGTAAACCCAGGCACAAAGCTGCCGCATGTAGGAATGATCATTGTTCTGAAATACAAAGCCTGGACAGTGCGGTGTCCTCCTTCTCACCACTAGTGCCCCTGCGGGTTCCATCACTTCCCGCTGTAATAGAGCCAGTCCACAGCGAAGTTAACTCCATTCCTCCTCCTGTTCCACCGAGAGTTCTCCCCGATGAGAGTTTGGATTTACCGGAGGATAATAATAACCTGGTATGTGTGCCTTCAATTTAATAATTAAACAAAAAATTGTTAGAAATAATAATAATGCATTTATTGCCCAATAGTTTGCTAAAATCGATGATTTAGAGCGTTCTAATTTCATTTCATAATGACATTGCTAATGTTGACTCAGTTATAGGTTAATTCATACTGTAGAATTTCATAATAATTTCATTATTGCTGTCGCAATCATTTCACAAGCACCGACCTGCTTTAAATTGAAAATACGCATTAAAATAAGCATTAACTCAACTTAAATAAATTGCAGCTTGCTGCTTATGGCAATCGGGGCGTCCAGGAAGAGCTGTCGACGCTGACGCGGTTCGGCTGGTATTGGGGATCGATCTCGCGTGCTAAAGTGGAGGAGAAGCTAAAAGACCAGCCCGATGGAGCATTCCTCGTCCGCGACTCCTCATCCGACAACTACATCCTTTCACTAAGTTTCCGCAGCGCCGGACGCACCTTCCATACGCGCATCGAGCACAGCTTCGGCTACTACACGTTCTACTCCCAGCAGCAGGGCTTCTCCAGCATCCAAGAGCTGGTCGAGACGTCGATGGCCCTCTCCGAGGGGGCCGTGCTGTGCTATTCGGCGCAGCGGGGCGACGACATGTACCCCGGCTACCCTGTGAGGCTCACCAAACCCGTGTCCCGCTTCATGGAGATGAGGTCCCTGCTGCACCTCTCGAGGTTCGTCATACGGCAATACGTTAGTGTCAATAATATTCCAAGCCTGCCGCTTCCTAATACTCTCAAGACTTACATTCAGCAGGACTACTGGTGAAATGGGGCGCTTTGGAATCTGTGTGATATATTTGTAAGAAGCAAGCGTAGAAGGGCCATGAGGAGTTTTATTTTTTATTTTGGTGTTTTTTAATGGTAAAAAATATTTCCGTTACTTACGGTAAGAAGAATTGTATGAAATGGGACGGAGAGTGGTTGCTCCAAAGTTAAGTTCATGATTTATAATGACCCATTTCACTCACCTTTGTTGCGAAGGTAGGTAGTTTTCTTATTTCGCACACTTAAAGCTGATGTGTAATTTGTTTACGTGCAAACATAACCTCACTTTCAGCAATCATCTTCATAGTGGTGCTTTTGATTAAAAAATTTCAACACAAAACAATAATCAAACTGCGCAAAGATCAGCAAAGAGCTATTAAATTTTTATTAGTCCAATAGACACATATTTGGTTTTTAAATCATTTCTTGTCAACCCGTTGGCAGTACTAAAGCTGCCATTTATGTTTCCTGTACTATTTAAGGACAATGCGGTTAAATGGGACCAAATTTTACGACTTTTGGTCTGTTTAGGTTTACCGAAATTTTGCCATGTGCAACTTTAATACTCTAACAGCCAGTCTTATAAAGGTCACTAATCTGACGTTAACTTTAATTCGCTGTTAAAGTAAACAAAAGCGCATCAAAATTTGTTTACTAATGAATAATATGTCATAAGCACTGACATTTTGATGCGCTTTTGTTTATTTTAACAGCAGATTAAAGTTAACGTCAGATTAATGGTGTTTATAAGACCGGCAGTAAAGATGTTACCCAGACCTTGATCATCTGTTATATGTGTGAATATGTTTTTACTTAATTTTATTTTTACCTATACTGCCCCACTAAGCGCAGAGAAGTAGAGTGCTTGCCATATCTCAGCGACCCTGCGCAGTGATCGAAATTCTGTAAATACGTCGTAAGCAAGGCTACAGACCAACCTGAAAATATAGTTGCGATTTTGCTGTGTTTTCATGCTTATAAGTTAGTTTTTGCGTTCTTTATCTACTTATATTTCTGTTTATTATAAAAAACAGTTTTATCAAATAAACACGAAATATTGACACAACCTATTTTAAATTTCGCGCCTGCAAGCTAGCCTGATGTTTTTAGGTTGTACTGAAAACCCCATTTGGGCGTCTCGCTCTACAGTTTTCTCGCTTGCTCCACTGCGCATTTGTGGTCGCTGAGATATGACAAGACCTCTAACTGACAACGCCTTTATTTTGAGATATTTAAAACATTTCTCTAAGCGATTACCACGAATTATTTTGTATTTTAGAAATGTTTTTTGTGTTATATGCAGTTTTTGGTGGAAAATTAATTTATAATGTTAAAAATTATGAAAAATCAAAGTTTCTATTTGTTTGTTTGTTATGAACAAGGACTATGTATGTAGAGTACCAGATACTTTAGAAAATATAGATTGGTACGTCTTTTCATTCTAACATTTTGAGAGTAACTACTAAAAACACCTTTCTTGCAACATTCAGCTTTATTTAATTGTAATTCATAATTCCGATTATAAACATAAAAAACAAATGTTCTAAGGATAAACAAAACAAAACATTGTAGACTTTACAATTTTGACAAAAAATCCGAAAAGCATTCAATTTTTATTCTGTGAGTTGCATTATCCACCCATGATAGTACTTTTTTCATATATCTTTGGTAGGGCTGCAACGAGCTCTAATTTTTTACTTGATCGAGTACCGAGTAAGCCGACGAGTAGCAAAATGTTTTATCTTTAACCCTTTAGTGACCACATAGAGAATTAGATGTAGAATTTTTTTTTTTTTGTTTAATTATATTAAAGGGCTTTCCTAGAACACACATGAATATCTAAAAGAAAAAAATCCCAAAATTTGAAGTTTTTAGGATAGGTGGTACTTATACGTACCGCCAGGAAGGCACTTTTTAGGTAACGGTACTCTAAAGTACTGCCAGTCAATAACTATCGTGATATCTTTATATATATAATTCTTCTGTACGTGTGTATGTGACTGAACTCCTCCTAAACGGCTTGACCGATTTTGATGAAATGTTTGAGAGGGTCCCTGGATGGTTTAGATTCACAATTGGATCCGGTAGGTGGCGGTGCAATCGGGTTCCAGGAATTTTCTTTAAAATTTTTTGACAAATTTCTTTTTTTTAATGTTTTTAACATTTCTTGCATATCAGAACATATTTGCTGAAACTGCTAATAGCAGGCAAACCAAACTTCGGACAGGACAGCGTTTGTCGGGTTCCCCAAAATTTAACCCCCCCCCCCTCCCCCCGCCCCCCAATATTTGTGTACGTCACTGAACTCTTCCTAAACGGCTGGACCGATTTTGATGAAATTTTTTGTGTGTGTTTGAGTGGTTTCCTGGATAGTTTAGATTCACAATTGGACCCGGTAGGTGGCGCTGCAATCGGGTTCCAGGAATTTTCTTTAAATTTTTTTGACAATATTCTTTTTTTTTAATGTTTTTAACATTTCTTGCATATCAGAACATATAACCCCAAAATTTTACCTCCCTACCACGCCCCAATATTTTTTAAAAAGAAAAAAACCGAAAATTCAAAAATTGAAAAAAAATTTTGCTGAACCTGCTAATAGGCAAACCAAACTTCGGACAGGACAGCGTCTGTCGGGTTCCCCAAAATTTCACCCCCCCCCCCCCCCACCACCCCCCGCCCAATATTTTGTAAAATGAAAATGTTTATATACTGGCTGTTTCCTAAAAAACGCCGCAACCCATAACTCCGTTGTTTTACATTTTAGACCCAACAAACTATATACCGGGTGCTGACTTGCGCGACGCACCATAGGAATTTGCATAGTAAATTCTTTATGTTCAATTATTTGCTTCCCTAATTATTTTAGAGCTAAAGTGTAAATACATTTTTTGTAGAGAAAAAAATACTGCATCCATTCATACTGTTACTAACAGTTTTTCATTTTCCAGAACCGAAGGAATGCAAAAAATCAAACTAGCATTTTTTACAGAAATCAGTGATGCCATGGAATTATTGAAACAAGCCAATGCCAACGCAAGTGCGTGCGGGGCGATCATCCAGTCTGTGCCGTCAAAAGATTGAACGTATTGCCGTTTTTCTCGTTTTGGTGTAAGTTCTGAACCTCATTATTGCACCTACAATTATTTAATAACCTGCCTGTAGTCTTAAACTTAAAATGAATCAGTCTATTAATGGTTGTACTGTTTCAAATTTGCCGATACGGATATTTTACAATAAACAAGGAGCTTACTTAACGAACGTCGACCATACTCGTAAAACCATTTTTGTTATGGACAAGGTCTAGGTACCTTAGATACATTAAGCAGAACATAATTAATAATGAATTATTATAAACGTCAATCATCAATGACAAACAAACAGTACATATTGTCGCGCCGCACGCATTTGCGTTGGCATTGGCTTGTTTCAATAATTCCATGGCATCACTGATTTCTGTGAAAATGCTAGTTTGTTTTTTGCATTCCTTCGGTTCCGGAAAATGAAAAATTGTTAGGAACAGTATGAATGGATGCAGTATTTTTTTCTCTACAAAAGATGTATTTACACTTTAACTCTAAAATAATTAGGGGAGCAAATAATTGAACATAAATAATTTACTATGCAAATTCCTATGGTGCGTCGCGCAAGTCAGCACCCGGTATATTCTTAAATGGCAAGACAAGAGCTACCTTTTGACATCACCCGTTCGTAAATATCTTTCAACTGTTTTGAGCAACGATGTTCAACTTTTTTATTTTAAATGGAACACCCTGTATATTTTTACATATTTGGATTCAGGATGAAATTCTGCATGCAGTAGTATGCTTCATTTGTTTTTTGGACACTTAGAAATGTTTAAAATAATTTTTTAATATTGCATGTAGACAGTCGTACAGTACCATAAAATTTTCAAGTGTGCCGTGGAAAACAATCAGGATGTTGAAATATTTTATCTAACACGTCCAGAAAACGAAGAAATTCTGAGGCAGATGATTTTATCAATGCTTGTCGCGAAATACCTCCCAATTTGATATTGAATGCGACCAATGGAGTAACTAGAAGATGTCAGTTGTGTGTTCAACAAGGTGGGTGTCAGTTTGAGCAATACTTGTAGATACGTTTTGTAGTTTTGTTTAAATTTGTTTCTAATAAAATATTTCAACATTCTGATTGTTTTCCACGGCACACTTGAACATTTTATGGTACTGTACGACTGTCTACATGCAATATTAAAAAATTATTTTAAACATTTCTAAGTGTCCAAAAAACAAATGAAGCATACTACTGCATGCAGAATTTCATCCTGAATCCAAATATGTAAAAATATACAGGGTGTTCCATTTAAAATAAAAAATTTGAACATCGTTGCTCAAAACAGTTGAAAGATATTTACGAACGGGTGATGTCAAAAGGTAGCTCTTGTCTTGCCATTTAAGAATATATATAGTTTGTTGGGTCTAAAATTTAAAACAACGGAGTTATGGGTTGCGGCGTTTTTTAGGAAACACCCTGTATATAATTCTTCTGTACGTGTGTACGTCACTGAACTCCTCATAAACGACTGGACCGATTTTAATGAAATTTTTTGTGTGTGTTTGAGTAGGTTCCTGGATAGTTTAGATTCACAATTGGACCCGGTAGGTGGCGCTGCAATCGGGTGCTAGGATTTTTAAAAAAAATTTTTACGAAGTTTTTATTTTTTTTTAAAGATTTCTCGCATATCAGAACATAGAACCCCAAAATTTCACTTCCCACCACCCCCCAATATTTAAAAAAAAATCGATAATTCGAATATCGAAAAAACGTTTGCTGAACCCGCTAATAGCAGGCAAACCAACGTTCTGGCAAGACAACGTGTGTCGGGTCCGCTATCCCTTAGATAGTGAAATGGGGTAAATAAGCCTAAAAATTGATATGGGTGTCCCTATTGAAGTTTTTTGTGAAGTGGATTGCGAAAATGGCATTTATTTTTAAGTCCAAGAGGATGGACATGCCATAAAATTAAAACTCTATAGTGGTGAAACGGGGTTTCAGAGACAAATTATTTTTGGGCAGAACAACGTTTGCCGGGCCAGCTAGTATTATATAAAACATAACATTTATTTATTCAAAGATATAGGAAAACACAAATAAGGTATTTATTCAAAAATATGATAAAAAAATATACCTAAACTATTTATTGAAATTCGTGATATTCTAAGAAACAGGTTTTCTTCTCATTACAACAGAGATACAGTCCGCACATTTTGCATTTGGAAAAAGGTCGAAGTTGTATACATTTGGATGAACACATTTCACAACGTGCCCTTTTATCAGAAAAAACTATATAGTGAGCTCCTCGATTGCCCAATCGAATGTCATTTGTGACACTGTAATTATATTTCCTCCGTTTTGCTGGTGCGTTTTCTAATTTATCAAGTGATGATCTTTTTCTGTTGCGTGATGGTACAATTCCAGACACCATCAAGCCTTATGCCACTTCTCTCCTAAACTGAAGTAGTGGAATTTTTTCAAAGTTTTCGCTTCTGCAATGACAAACGCTCGATCAGCAGTTTACCAAATAGTATGAGCGAAATTGGTCTGCTAGGTCCACTGCCCCCCTTTGCTTGTTGTAGTCTGCAATTGCTGTATTTCACATTAATTTTATTGCCTTTATTATCCTTCCCCTTGACAGTGGTGGCAGATCCATGAAAATTGGATGCCATATAAATGGGTTTTTTATCCATCCATTTATGTCAGTATTTGAGCTACTGAAATCAAAAACACCTCGTTCCATTTCTGTAGTAGCTGTAAGATTATCTGGAACACCTGTTCTATCAGATCGAATAGTACCACAGGCTAGAATTTGTTCCAATTTTAGACGTTCCAAGAGGTTTATTGATGTAAAATAATTGTCAAAAAAGACAATTCTATGTTTACTCCATATTGGTTCATTCAATGATATCACCACTCTTTCCCCCAATCCAAATTCCGCACATTTTTTTGGACTTCAGCATTTTTACCTTGATAAACATCGAATTTCATAATGTACCCGTATTTATCTGCTAAACACCAAAGTTTATACCCACGCTTGATGGGCGTTTTGGGGTTGTACTGTTTCAAAGACGAACGACCCTTGAATAAAATCATTGATTCATCCACTGCTATTTCTCATGTGCAGCAATAGAATTTTGTGAATTGCTGGTTGAGTGATGTTACCAAGGGTCGTATTTTATATAACTTGTCCGTGTTTTCTTTCGGAATCAGCTTGTTATCATTGATGTGAAGATTTAATAGAATATCTTCAAATCTCTTGCGAGACATAGTATTGCGTACCAGTGTTATTCCAAGATCAGCAGCGGTGCTCCAGTAATCCTTCCAAGAGGACACAATGTGGTATTCCATGAAAAAGTTAATACCAATGTAATATTTAATGTTTTCCCCCTCTGCGGTCCATACAGATTTGTTTGGAAAACAATGTCAATAAGTGCTGGTTCTACTAATTTTAGGAAAAGTTCAGTAGCTGTCTTACAGTTGGTAATATGTTCAGTTACCAGACCTGTGTTTTGTTTATATTCAGGAATGACAGTCACTTGCTCACGATTCTTCCACTTTCGTCCAGATGCATCTGCAGATTTCTTTTTTGTTGACCCCTTTTTGCCGTTTTTACGTCCCGTAGAGGTTCCAGGGGCATTGATTTGTCCTGCAGAATCGTCATCAGAGGATTCGGCTGCAAGCTAAACAAAGAGTAAATGAATTTTTGCCTAACTAAAAATGTATACTGCATTACAATAATTTCATCTGCAGATTTCTTTTTTGTCAAACTCCTGCAGAGGTTCCAGGGACACCAATTTGTTTATCAAAATCGCTAGGAGAAGATTTACCTGCAAGCTATATAAAATATATAATTATTGCCCATGTAAAAATGTATGATCGTACACTTACAGAATTTGCAGATTCTTCAGTTCCCAAAATTACTTTGTTGTTTATAGGTGCATCACTGTCATCTGAATCAATATCTGTATCAAATTTGTTGTCCAAACCAATTTCCAATATTTGAAATTCTGGAGAATCAGTCAACTCCAGCAATTCTTTATCGGCCAGAGGTCTTACCTGAGACCATCCTGAAGAAAAATCCTCCTTGCCCATATCCTGACAGTACTTTTCAGTCAATTACGTATTTACTGTAATATAATCACATTTACAGTAAATGAAGGAAATCTAATACTATTATATCACAGTAATAATACTTATACACAAAGTTTTAATAGTTATTTACCGCTAAACAGAAAGTCCAAATAAACATTTAATTAACAAAACCGCATCAGAAACGTCACTGTATTCACTGTCACACAACTTCAGAAATATTTTGTTTTTAGGTTATGTATGACTACCAACATCAAAGAACTGTTATTTACCTATTACCAAATTGGTACTCTAACGTACCATCAGTTCAGAATAAGCAAATAAGTAAATGGTACCTAGAAGTACCCTCAGTCACTAAAGGGTTAATACGCTTTGACCAGTTAGATAACGAAAAATACCTTACTGTTTCACCACTTACTAGTCGATCTACTCTCTAGTGGAAACTTCTCAAATGACAAAATGCTGAGATAATGTTCTGTGATTCCCTATGCTAGTGCTACTACTGATGTCCGCAGAGTTTGCTGCTTAGAGCTTGTTGATTTTGAGTCGAGCAAAAATTGATGGTTAAATTAAATATAATAATACCCTTTTTGAGTTAAATTAAAATGAGTGACGGTGACAGCGCAGCCAGTGCTACTGCATTGCCTGTGAGGGTGAAATTCAAAAACAAAAAGTAAGGTTTGGAAATACTTTTCTATTTTGGACGAAGATGAAAGAGTGGCAGTGTGTGCTTTATGCAGTGCTGTCAGATCTACCGTTTTTACGGTAGATTTACCGTTTTCGCACTCTATCTACCACAGAGACTAGTAATTTTACCACAAAATTGAAAACAGGGAGGTACTAGAATTTAGTATCTAATAATAAAAGTAAAGTACAAAAAAAACAATAATCAATGGAGAATTGATAAAACTATGAATGACGATTCGGTGCCTCGTAAGTGTTGACTTTTTTTATTTTACAATATACGCTAAATTTGTAATGGCCCGCCTTTATTAAGAATATTTTAATTGGCCTTATTGCCTCGGATATGCTCTAAGTCGGAGAATACGTTCAAATTGCTCGGATATAGCGTAGATCAATAAATAACACTGGGTAAATATTCGAATTGAGATATACTGTTTTTAACTATTTACATTAAATATAGAAATAATATTGCACACTGCGCGGTACGGCCAACGGGGGTAGTTGCATCAACAGGGGTTGCTCCTGGTCGCCGGTGGGGCTGCTGTGCGGAGGCGGAGCGATCTGGTAGAATTCCCCGGCCTAGCGCACGTTACGCCTCTGGGAGATGTGTCGGAGTGGGTCGGCCGCGCATCAGCTGCTTCGCGCATCGACTTCGGAGCAAAGGTCGTCGGCCGCATGCACCAGGTGAGATTTGTTTACAATGGCTAGCTGCTGCGAACATTTCGAATTAGAAATGGTGTTTCAAGAACATACCTGCCGGCGTAAGAAGCTGCAGGAGTTCGCGTTCGGTGAGCCGAACTGGACCGGGGTCGCTGGGCAATTTGCCGGCTTTCGCGGCTCGAAACGATGCAGCGGTCTGACTTTCGGGAAATTCGCTATTCAAGCGAATTTGCAGCTTCGACTGGATTGCGGCAGTGCAGAGATCTCTCTCGGAGGGCTTCAGGAACGCTCATAGGATGCTGGCGGTGACTCTTACAGGCAGGTCCCTTATCGCATAATCTCTGTATGCGTCCAGCCTGGCGGCGGCGGGCTGTTAATGGCTTCCTGGTGCCTCACAATTCGGGCGAGTTAATACAGTTGAAATACGGCTTTTGAGAACGCAAATGGAATGCGCCCTCGAAACTCGGATGATCACGGACGGGACGGTGGCGGTGATTTCGTCCAGCGGATTACAGGGATGTTAGTTACAAATTCCGCAGTTTCGGCCTTTAACTAACAACTGTTCGGTTACACAGGATACGGGGAAAGCTAATTAGTAGCCACGGTTTCGGCCTTTAAATTAATGACGGTTCGGGAACGGGTTTGATAAGGATCTCTAGGTTATCGGGGTGTTCTTGCAGGCAGATAGTAACCATACCAAACCAGCAAGAACTTTTATTTAGGCGATTTCTCCCTTGCTAAGACAGTAACCATACCAAAGCAAGGGAGTGATCGCTCCGGGTGGATCAGGAGGAGTTCAGGAGAGGACTCGGGAATAGAATCTCTTCCAGGTGGATTGGGAGAAGGCTTACGGGAGAACCCCAGGATGGGATCTGTCTCAGGAGCTGCCATGTGCTCCTTTTTATACGTTCAGTGGCTCCCGGTCGGCGCTCATGCTCCCCATTCTGGCGGCGGGGGAAACACTCCTGCGCTCAAACGTGGCTTTCTGCGCATCGGCTACCGGCCCGTGCTATCGCTTCTTAGCACGGTCTTGAGATGCAAACGTTTGATAAGGCGACGAATTAAATTCCCAATACGTTTCAAATATCTTTAGAATTTAGATTCACAAGCGAAACGTTACAAATTTTGAAAATTTTATTAGTTTTTTCCTTTAACCAAATAACAAAATTAATAATTAAAAATTTTATTGGTTTCTAATTTTTCCTATAAAATATTAAACAGCCAAATTTATAATAATATACTAAAATAAAATCTTGCTAGACAGTAGTGGACATGTTTTGGCGTGCGCGAAAACGAATTTATGACGGCTACCGTTTTGAACCCTAAATCTACCGTTTTCTATCGCCGTGGAAATTTTAGATCTGGCAGCACTGGCTTTACGTAATGTCAAGATAGCAGGTTCGGAATTGATAAAAGTGCCACAACATCAACTATAATTAGACATTTATTTATGACAGCGCTCCCCAAATGTTTGTTAAGAATACAAATAAAAATTACGTCTTCTCTATTTTTTTTTCAATTCATTTTTGTTACTCGGCCAAGTAGTGAATATAAGACCGAGCACCGAGTACTCATTACTCGGTAAAAACTTTGACCGAGCACCAAGTACACGGCCGACTCGTTGCAGCCCTAATCTTTGGGTAATAGAAAACTTGTAGTAGGTACTGATTATGTCCTTTTTATTTCTTCCCCTGAAAGCTTGATGCCAAATTGTAGCTGCTGGCTGAAGTTTCTTAGTTTTAGTACCTAATGGCACAAAACTTTCGTTATATACGACGATGCGTTGGACAAAAATTACAGTTTTGAACATGTCACGTCATGGTAACAAAACCAATTATATTCCATTCATATCTTTTTGCCATGATTTTTGTTGTTAAGTTGCCCATGAACAGAACCGTAATTTTTATTTTGTTGTATAACCTGCATAACCTCCAACAAATTTAGTGTCACTTGATAGAACATAATATCAGCGTACATACATCAAACAAGTAGAGACACTTAAGCCAAATGTTGAAATCTGTCTATAGAGTGCCAGGGACAGTAACTCGGGGGGTATTTCTAAGCTTGACTATCAGATGGCAGCACAAAATTCTACCAATCAGAGCCAGTTACTAGCTGTGCTACCATTCAAGGTCATCCAAATCGGAATTTTGACATCTGTCAAACAATATCACTTGACCAATGATTGCACTCGCTTTTTTAACTTTCTACCAATCAAAAACTACTTGTGTTATATAACAACTTATTGGTAATACTCCACCTTACTCATTAAAATGATGATTAGTTAGTTTTTTTAATCGATTCAAGCAATAGTCACGCAAAATATATTGCGTGCATAGTTCCTTGCTTCGATAATGCTGACCAGATTGCACTCCTGCTGGATTGCTTAGAAAATACACTGTCGGGACATCGCAATCCAGCTGGCCGTGCAATCTGACTAACATTATCGGCAAGTCACTATGCACTTAATACATTACTGTTGATAGTACAGTTGACACAGATAAAAAGTAGGACCGATTTTTTACTAAAATCTAGTAATGTAAATCCCATTTTTACATTATAACCAAACTTTGTATGTTTCATAATTACTTCTGTCAACATATTGCCAATTCAGTGAAATCAAATATGATCAAAGCGCTTTTCATTGCCTACCTTGAGAGTCAATCTGTGCAACATCTTCATTAAAAAATCCGATGTAAAATTCGAGGTTAGCAGGTTAGGTTTTGGGTCAGTCTGTGTCAAAACTGACGGAAACCTAACCTGATAACCTCGAATTTGACATAGACTTACAGTGCCACCAACATATTATCCATACGTTTTAATTTCCACAGCCATCACTTATGGACTTTTTTAATGAACTCTCTTCAAAATGGCGAATTTCAAAGCCATATTTTTTTATTCCATCGGGGTATGTAGCAGCCACAGGCATGGCCTCTTCCATGGGCATTTTGACATATTATATCCAGTACAAGTTAGTTACTCTTGGAACTTTCTCACTTTGTCTCTATCGCCATTCCATTTTTTCCGATTTGCTGTTAAAGTTCTTCAGTTTCTTCTGCTCTCCTGATCATTGTCTACCGTGTCTAGCCAGCATATCCATGGTTCCAAGGTGTTCCTTTTAAACTTTCCCCTAGTAGATATTGTCTCTTCCATCTTCTCTTAATGTTCCAGCCACTTCACCTTGGTGTGTTCATAATTCGATACTGTTTCCATTTTAGACATTTAACATATTTACAGGTGACTCGGCGAATCTAGAGTTTGAAAAGCCGCTCCCCGGCTACCACGCTAAGATCTGCGATAGTCGTTAATCCGTAACAAGGGCACTCTTCCTCAGTTTCGACGGGCAAGGCTAGCCACCTACCCGGCCTAAGGGTAAAGAAGGCACCCAGAAACACTTTGTGGTTAAAACAGGCCACTGGCCAATAATAAGAGGAAGAAGAAGAAGGCATTCTTCTTGATGAACGGCTGTGTTTCTGCTTCATACATTAGACATTACAGTCAATTTTAACTGATGTATAGGTAATTACTTGATTAAACTGCTATCTGCATTGGTATGTCTTCACCAATCTCATTTTGTTTCATTAAGGCTGGCGTTTTAAATAAGAAACAATCCAGAATTGTTCCTCTCTTTTTATTGTGCTGCGAGGTACTGCTATCTACATTAGTAAAGACAAACTAGAATTTTCCATTGTAAAAATGTCTACCTCGGCTATTCAACTTATACAAGAGTTTGTTTCTCTGCTAAACAGGTGTTCTATGCAGGTGTGCGTCATAGCTACAGACAGATGTTTTTTGCCGGTGCGGATAATTTTAAGTAAAATCAGCTTCTTGGCGTTTCAGTCACTATAATTAAACAGACAATTCAACACATCTGTCAAATAATTCAAATAGACCAATGACAATGTAGCGTTGTTCTGTTTTCAGCCAATAAAAAAGAATTATATTGACATAACCATCAGTGGTTCCAAACGGCATAATTTTTCAACATAACCACTAGTGATTCTGGCAATTTTCAATGTGATGACGGTTATTATAATTTTTCGTTTTGGTTGCTCCTATGAAAACGAACTCAAAGCAATCCAAATTTCACGTAAAAATTTGCTCTCTAAATAAATTTGTAGAGTTATATTCGTTGAATTTTCTCTCGAATTTTGACTACTCATAAGTGAAAATCGGTAAAATTTTAGGCATAGGTAGAATAAGTTTAAATTTTCCTCCATTCGTGCCCATTGCATGTTATTCACTCTACTAGCCATCAGAGCCAGTGTATATTAGAGAGTACCGCCACGTCTGCCATGTTTACTCCCCTGACATATGCATCACTTTTAGGTTTGTCACACAATTCCCTCAATGTAACGTTTGTTGGCAATCCAAAACTTTACTTAAAATTGGCAAGACTGTAAATCTATGTCAAATTTGAGGTTAGCAAGTTAGGTTTTGCATCAGTTTTGACACAAACTGTTTCAAAACGTAACCTGCTAACCTCGAATTTGACATAGACTTACAGTCTTGCCAATTTCAAGTAAAATTTTAGACATAACTCAATTAGTTATTGCTGATGGGAGTAAACATTGCGGGGATGGTGACATTTTCTCGTATCAAGGAATGGCGGTACTCTCCTATATCTACTGGCTCTGCTAACCATGTTCACAACCTGACATCTGTCTTACAACGCCTGAACTATCTGTGCCTGAAATTTTTTAGAAAACACTTATTCTCAAAAAGTAAACATCAGAAATAGCTCAATGAGGTCTTAAATGAAAGATCAAAGATCGTATCTTCGTGTAAGTTGTTTTACAATTTCTGATTTCTATTTTGCACAAGTAAATTTTACTGTTGAATGGCAGAAATACAAATGGAAAATGGCTACAAAAGCGTAGATATTTTAAATATAATTTTACAAGGCAAGCGGATCTTTTATGATTTATAAAATAGCGTACGATAATCAGTCGATATTTGTCTTTGAAGTGGAGTCTTGTTTATGTCCACAGTACGCGTGTAACTGGATAATAAGTGTTTTCTATGTAGCAATCTGTCCCTATTATTTCAGCATAAGTCAAACTCCAGCCTTAATGTTTTGAATAATTTTTTATTTACCTTCAATGATTCTGTGGATTTTTTCTGGAGGATGGAACCATACATTTTGGTTTTTTTTAGTTAACCTTGAGCTGCTATTAACTTTCTCTAGACGTCTATATATTTCTCATAACAGACTATCGTAGATATTATATGCCATTAGCAGACGCCAAAACTTCAGTTGTTTTAAAGCTATGTTAAACAAGACATTAGCTCTCTAGTGTTGGCATTAATAGTATATTACATAACAAGCTGCAAAAGTGGCGTATATCATGCGAGTGTCTTAAAATACGAGCGTACGATACACTTGAGCCAGAAAAAACACATTTTTGCAGCTTAATGAATGACAGCTTCATTGTGACAACTGACAAGTCAGTAGATTGTTCGTAATTTTTAGGTCAAAATGACGTACTTTCAGTAGTTTTTAGGTTAAAATTACATATTTAGCCTTTGAATATAAAACCTCAGGAAAGAGCGTTTCGTATAAAAATATTGAACAAGTTGAGTCTTCAATATGGTAGTAGTATTTATTCATCATAATATACACCGTGGTGCTTAGATATGTCACAATTCCAGTTATATAAAAATATAAAAATAAAAAAAATACAATGCATTTACAGAAATAGTCATCTACAGAAAAATACAGTAACAACAAAAATACTAAAGTCAATAAAACAAGACGGTCTTAATTTTCAACAAATCTGAAATCGGAAAGTTCATAGTAGACATTGGCCAGAAGATGTTTTTTAAGCTTAACTTTGAAGAGTTTGGTTGGGGCATTTTTGAGAGTACTAGGAAGCGAATTAAATAATCCTATTCCGAAATTACTTCGTTTAGTGGACGTTAGTCTCTGCTGCGGAACCTGTATATCGCCTCGACTGCGGGTGTCGTAACCATGGGCATCGCCGTTTTTTGTATAATCGCCATAATGTTCTTTTATGTGTAATAGATTACAATATAGTATTGCTGACGGTAGCGTTAATATGTTATATTTTTTAAACAATGGTTTACAGCTGTCTAACTGACTCGCTCCCGCCAACACTCTCAAGGCTCTTTTTTGTACAATGAAAATTTTTTTAATATGTGTAGAGGTACCCCAGTTTATTAGACCGTACGTCATTACACTATGAAATAATGCGTGGTATGCAGTAATGGCAGCATCCAAGTTTACTCGATTTTTTATTTGTCTAATTATATAAATTGTTCTTGATAACTTAATTGAAAGATTGTCAACATGTGCTTGCCAAATTAGTTTGTTATCCAACGTAAGGCCTAAAAATTTGACGGTTTCACAGATATTTTGTTTATTTGAAAATAGTAAAGTGGTAGTTTTATTTTGGTTTAAACAAAGCTTATTTGCCTGGAACCAATCTGAGGCTTGGTTGATAATGTTGGTTTGTAACTGATTGACTAGAGTTTCATCTTCTACGTGGTTTGCAAAGGTCGTATCGTCTGCAAATAAAGTCGTGAAAACTGGGATGGCATTAGGCAAATCGTTAACATAGATTAAAAATAATAACGGTCCCAATACACTTCCTTGTGGGACACCATGTTGAATTGAAGACATCTGGCTATACTGACCTTTGCAAAATACACATTGAGATCTGTCAGATAAGTAGGATGACATTAGTTTTAGAGTTACTCCCCTGCAACCGTAATACTCTAGTTTATCGAGTAAAATGCTTTTTGAGACACAGTCGAACGCCTTACTTAAATCAAGAAATAGTGCAAAGGAAGATTTTTTGTTTTCCAATGATTCTGTTATATAATTAATGAGATTCAGCACGGCTCCCGACGTGTCCCTTCCTTTTCTGAACCCAAACTGTCTGTCCGTAAAAATATGGTTGATTTCAAAGAAATTTAGAATTCGAACTGCAATAATTTTTTCTATAATTTTGGCCAAAATGGGGAGAAGTGCAATGGGTCTATAATTTGATCTATCATTAATTTCACCCGATTTATATAAAGGTATAATTTTGGCTTGTTTCAATTTATTAGGAAATATGCCCGTCTTTAATATGATGTTTGCAATATGAGCTATCGGGGCAGCTAAACACAAAACATTTTCTTTGTACATACAAACCGATTGATTATATAGGTCTAATGATTTTGACTTTTTTAATGCCTTTATAATATCTTCTACCTCGGATTCCTCAACAGCAAATAAAAAGAGTGATTGTTCATTGTTGATTGGTAATTTCTTTAGATAAACACTGTGTGAGTACTTTGATGGGGGAATATTTGATAATAAATCGTCGGCTACATGCACAAAGTAGTCGTTGTGAGATTCTGGGGAAATCACACTTACCATTCCATTGCTATTGATATTGTTTACACCTTTTTTTATTATTCTCCATATTGTTCTTTGTTTATTATCAGACTCTAAGATTTCTTTACTGATTTTTTCTTTTTTTAATTTTAAGATTTTTTGTTCGTATTCGTATTTTTTTTGTTTAAATTCAGCCGATAGAAGATCATTATTTTGCAAGTTCAATTTCAAAATGTTTCCAAGACGATTTATTTCTTCCCTGGCCGAAACTATTTCTGGATTGGTAAATATAGAGGCATTTTTACATTTGTTATTTGTATTAATTTTAATGGGAGGAAAAGATAAATCGTGATAATATGAAAAAACTTTATAAAAAGCATTAACTGCGCAGGTTGGGTCAGACTCTCTATATAATTCTACCCAATCTTCAGTTAAGAGGTAATTTGAAAATTTGATTCTATTTCTAGAACTTTTATTTGGTACGGTTTTGTAAACAGAGGTCGCCCGTTTTTGAATAGTGTTAAATTTAATTATTTGAGATCTATGATCAGATATGTGAAATTCAACCACAGTTGCAAGTTGTGTTTCAAAATTTGTGAAGATGTTGTCAATACACGACTTGGAATTTTTTTGTACTCTAGTAAAGTCGGTGATATTTTTTTGTAATCCAAATGAATGGAATATGTTAGTAATTTCGATGCTTTCCTTAGATTTAACTGCAAAATTTATATTAAAATCGCCACCAAACACTAGTTTACTATTTTTAAAATATTTAGATATTAAGTCAAGAGCATGAGAAAGTTTATTTTTAAAGATATCGATATTACCACATGGTGAACGATATAAAGCCACCGCAACACAGTTCAAATCAGCAAGTTTAATGCCAGTGCATTCAAAATGTTTTTCACTGTTAAGTTCATTAATGAAATTTATTGATGTAAAAACGTGATCAGATCTAGTAAAAATGCATACTCCTCCACATTCACTCTCCAATCGGCAGTAACAAGAAGCTAGATTGTAATTATTTGGTGTATATAAATGTTTTTCTCCATCCTTAAGCCAATGTTCACTAATCATCACCACGTCAAAATTTTGTTCAGTTAAGATAGATTCAAGATAATTGTGTTTGTTTCTAATACATTGAATATTTGCATGCAAAATAGTAATATTACTGGTGTTTTTATTACAAAAGAGAGGCACTGAATGTTTGTCAATGATAGAAGATACTTGCTCTTCTGGGCACGTCGATCGTATTAAAAATTTTGTTTTGGCGAGTAGTATTTGCCATGGCTTTCCCTGGATTGTTGTAGGCGTATAAGATGTTGGGAGGAGACAAATGATTTGTAGGTTGCAAGGTCCGCCGATGCAGTAGAAGATCCTATACCATACGCTTCAAAGTACTTCAAGTATAATTGTTTTAGCGACTCCACGTCTACAGGAAGGCCCTCAGAAGCTAAAAATACCCTTAGAGAAGCATTTGTGAAGCCCTCGTGACAAACTGATTGCGGTTGTTCATGTAGATAGGATATGTACAACCTGACGGCATTCATTATTGCTGGTTCCCGCAGACGAGCCAAAAGGTACCGGCCTTCATCGGTGGCAGATTGCATTGTCAGTTTCACCCTTGGCGGAGTCATTGCATCTACTGTGAGATTTGTTTTCTGGATGCCTGCACTCACAAATTTGATGGTTTGATTTTCTTTAAAGGTGTGTTGTTTGCCAGCTGCTATAGCCTCCCCATCAGAATGAAGCCTTAGAATCTTCTCTTGAGTAGTGAATTCTTTAATTGTCTTTTTCTTCACTTTGTCCAGCTGCGTGTCATTTCCTTCGCTAGGATTTTCCTCAAGATGGCATTTTCTTTCTACTGACCACTTTACCGATACACCAGCAGGCCAGAACTGCTCTTCTGCTAATCGAGCGGCAGACTTTCTGTTTATGGTGCCAATCTTGTATGTTATCTCCGCTGCATTTTCTGATTGTTTTAATAGGGGGTAGCATCTTATAAAGTCCGACACTCCCAACTTTTCTTTAATATAATGTACTACGTGATTGCTGTTATAGTAAGATGGAAGGTTTCTCACAATCACATAATGCCATTCACTTTTGCCTACTTTTCCATCTTGAGTAGGTAATGTGAATAGGTGTTTCCGCTTGACATTGACCAATGGCGTCACGAGACAATGGGGTAGTTAAACTGTTAAGTTTAAGTAGAGAAGTAAACCTTTTATAAAACATTTAAGTTTTACTCGCTCTAATGACATTTCTAACCGCATTTCAATAACATTGTTTTGTTGTTCACCCTTTTTCAAACATACTTACTACGCCACTGGTGAAATTTTGTTAGGTTATGTCGACATTTGTGACACTTCTTGTGATTTTTACATTGTACTGATTGGATATAATTATTACTTACTGATGGAACGTCGTTCCTTTACTTGTTGCTATAATCCAATTCACTAGCATTTCTTCTTTCCCCCATATTTTAGTAATAAATTTATGTATTTCTATCTCAATCCCATTTCCCCCTTAATTTGATCGTCTCCAGGGGCTTCTCTGTTTGTTAAGTTTTGCATTCTGATGGTGGCTCAACATCTTTCATTTCTTCATTTTGTTGTTCATGGATACCCGTTTCTTTGTCTGAGTTTAGCAGCTTTTTCCATATTTTCCTTGCTTATCATTTACCAGGTTTCCTTCTACATCCTTAAACATATTTATGTACATACATACATAATTGATAACCCCTTATATGTTCACACAGTGTCGGGGTGCCGGGCACACCGAACCGCCCAGAGTATGTGCATTTTTTAATTCAACGAAGGTACTTGAGGTAGTGGAGCCTGTCTAAGCTAGAACACACTACGTCCGTTCTCCAGATGTTCACCCATCCAAGTACTGACCAAGCAGACTGGAGCTTAGCTTTTACAAGTGCCGTGAGATACGCAACACCATGAGCTGTCCAAATCCACCATTTCAGTATGAGCATGTGTCAGTAGATACTGTTCTGATTTAACACAGTTAAGTAAAAAAAAATATAATGGGGTTTGTGACCTTCAGTCAGTGTTGAATTCAGACTGATTACTCCGGGGGGGAAATGAAACGTCTGGGGGGGGGGGGGTGTTTTTACCAATCCACCCATTCTTTTACAGATAAAAAAACATGAATATGAAATGGTAATGTTTCCGGGGGAAAATTTTGTACTGCCTGGGGGGGAATTTCTCCCCCGGCCACCCCCTGGATTCAACACTGCCTTCAGTCATGTTTGTGAAGCAGCAGTTGTCAACCTTTTGAAATGGAAGACTTTTAGTTGTATGAAGCACTAAGAAACAGGCACGGAATCTCACCTTGTCAAGACAAATATATATCACCAAAGCTGTAAACTCTACTATAAGTTGGAAACTGGTGGAAAAAGGTGAACAGTCGGCAAACACTTCTCTGTTTTTGCTCGACAGAATAAGCTTACATATAAAAGATTGCATTAATCGACGTGTAGTATGCAATGAAGTTGTCACCATCAGCCCTATCAACAATGGATTGTAAAAATAATAATAATAATAAAGTGCAAATTTCCAATTGTTACGGTCTCTTTTATGTGGTAGTTGAGAACAGAAATTGGCAAGCGTTTTTTCCGATCATTGAAGTGATGTGGTTAGCATCATACCTTCGACAATTGCCTTACTTCCCTACTGCTGCAACTGTAGTTTCAATATTCAATTGCCAGATGTGAGAATTGAACCCCTTACCTTCAGCACTGCCTTTATTTAAAATCTCTTGGTGTTCGTTAACTCTCAGGCAAATTAAAAGTTTGTTAAGTTCTGTGCCTTTCTACGCTTGCATAGTTTTCTATGCTCATTTTATTGTATGTTGAACTGTAGTACTTTTTTATCTAGCTATATTATAAGAGCGTTGAATTTGTGTTTTTTTATTGTAAATATTTGTATCTTTAATGGGGAAGTATCTCAGATAAAAATAGCATCTGCATTGGCATCGATAATATTCTATACATTTTTATTAGTTTGGAATTTTAAACATTTAAACTTGTTACTAATAAGTCCTTTATTTTTAATTGACTTGAGTTTTGCAGTTTTAAGGAAAACTGGAATTTGCAGTCGGTGCCGCTAAAGAAAATATTTTGTATTTTGATCTTATCTTTAATATGAAGAATTACTGTCTGAATTTATACAAAAGCTAGTGATTTTATATGTGTAAACAATTTAGATTCAATATGCGTAGAGCTTAAAAGTATTCAAATATTGTTTAAAATAATTGTTGATTTTTTGCACAAGCAATAAATTTATTAGTTTGTAGACGCCTTTTCTATAATCTCTTTGTGTATAAAGTGTTTTTAGCTTTTTAAATAATATATATGCAATATTTTAGAACTGAAAAATGTTCATTTTGTAAATGGTAAAACCTTGATTTTAGTATAATTATGCCTGATTAGTTTGTAACATAAATGTAAAATAGCAATCTGCTTATCCTTCGCTGAGATACTTCCTGAATTATTAAAATGAAAAAATCTGTATTACAGAGAACAAGTGCCTTTAACTTCCCTCGATGTTCCTTTCCAAGCTTGTTTAATTAAACTCATGAATAGCATGTTATGTTGAAGTGTTTTTTTATTGTTGTGAAAGAAATCGTTATAGCAATAAATAAGCCTTAGGATATTGAATTGTGTTTTTATTCTTATGGGTAGTTAGAAATAATCATTGTTAGTGGAGATGCACTACTAATTAAGGAAATTATACAAAAAAAGCATTGAGACTTGAAACATACAAGGTTGCCAGGAGTATTGTGTCAAAAAAAATAGGGGAAATTTTCTCCCAAATATTTCGTGAAGAGCAATTGGTACCTGTAGCAAAAGGACTTGAGAGTTTATAAGCAAAGGTACCATCAATAGGTAAATTTGTACATATGAATACCTGCAAAATGCTTGTTGTGTTCCATCAAGTCATGACGATTCTGTTCAGATTTTAATAGAACCTATTATTCGAGACTTGTATTATTTAGAGAAGAGCATGCCACGTGCTCCGGGGGTCTACCAAAACGCGTTCGGACGGGTCAACCATAGGTTTTTTTGGGGACAAACAACAAATACATTGCCACGTCTGATGATGGAATGATTATAGAGCGTTCCGTACTCCCCTAAGTCAGCAAGTTATCCGTCTAAACTCGTTTCAGTATACTGCCTCGATCACGTGACATGCTCTTCTCTAAATAATACAAGTCTACCAAGACTTCTGCGTGGTACCCAAAGAAACCAAACTGACCTGAGCTTCAGCCTATTGAACGATATTGGGCTATAATGAAAAATAATTAAAGAAATTGTAAAGCACAACAATTGACACAGATTTCTAAACAAATTGGTGGAAATTGTATGACATAATTGCAGCCAATGTTGTAGAAAAATTCATGAGGGGCCTGAGAGGAACCATTAGAAAATTTTACTTAACAATTTCAAGCCCTGAATATGTAATATTTCCATACTAAACTGTTAAAAAAAAAACATGTACTGAAATAGTATTAAGCCCACAACTTGGCTCTGTTTGCAGTACAAAATATTCAACCAAATCAATAAAGCACAGAGTTAGGATATTTTATATAATTGCAAATAATCATTTCTGTTTACATGAGATATATTGTTTAAAACAATATATCGAGTAGAAACAGAAATGATTTGATAATCAAGAAGACACGAGTTGCATTCGGCTAGATTATATCACGAGTCAATAAACAACGTTTGAATAGTGTATTTTAAATATTAAAAGTACGGTAAATGTAGTTGTTATGACAATTGTACTGACAGCAGGTAACGTGATGTTTGTGAAGGCGTGTGATTATCACCTATTAATCAGGAAGGTATGTGATTGTCAGTTGCTATGTACATTATCAAAAGTTATTACGTGCCTAACTATGCATTTTGCCATTTTTCATTGGTTGATGTTAGAGGGAGTGGTATAATCAAACTTAATTTCCAATTAATAGTAGAATAACATCGTATCTTAGCAACATGATGCTTTTTTGTCATTAACGGAAAGAACAATTGAATAAATTAATTTGAAATGTTGTTGGATTTGTGCTCCACATTTGATTAAAGTTTTATAATAATAAACGAGTATTTTACAACCTAAAAAGTGGTCCAGTTTATTGCCAAAGTGGTAGTGTACCTGTGATAACGTTTGCAGCAGTTTCCGCAACGAAAATTTCACAAATTTACAAATCACATCTCCGAGGATATCGGGAGCCGTCCAACTGCAAATTACGATCTCCGATTACGACCGAAATTAGCATCGGACGCCAGAGGTTAGCAGCCGAGCGTCGCCGTCGACACCTTTACTCATTGGAGCGTCTCCAGCGGGAAACACCAGAAGCATCACCTGATAGCAGTAACGAAGTGAACTTCAAAAGGTAGGGGTGCCTGCAATTTAAGTGTTAGCGTTCGGGTAAACGACTGAAACCCAAGATTAAACCTTTCCGAAGAGGGCCAGCGTTTTTCCAAAAGGCCAATTAGTTCGTGGTTTTCAAAAATCGAGCGGCGTCACCAGGTTTTGTTGGCGAAATTGTTCAGAGTCAAGCTTCATAAACAAAAGAAAGTTGGCATCCGAACAATCAAGGCGAGGTTTGAAGTCATCTTAACAATGAAGATGATGTTTTAATAGTTGCCACGCGGGAATCTTCAAATAATTTACCTGACGCGTTCTCACTGTTATTTCACGACTTTAACCGTTCAATTTCACGCTGTACGCAGATCCCATTTTGTGTTCAGCTGTCAATTTACGAGATTGTGAATTGTATCTACTAATAACGAGCAAACGAGCTACGTTGAAACAAATAACCTAAAATATGAGAATATAGTCCGTTTTTGAACCCAACCCATGAGATAAGAAGTTTTGTGGTGCCGAGAGCTAGCGTAATCAGTATTGCAGTCAAATAAAATAGAGGGGCATTCAACCATTTTATTTATGCGATTAATTATTACACTTTCATTTTAACCAGTCTAAAATCACTGATAGGCAAGTTTGAGTACACAGTATAAAAAAATATAAACCGAGAATTGTGTGTGTACTTGGAATTTACCATGAAATTTAACTTATATTATTTTTATACCAAAAACAATAATTACAAACAGACACCAGATAGGGGAGCCTCTGCAGTACGTAATAAATTTAAGTACTTAAAACTGAACCATATTAAAAAGTGCCTCAAACTGGCAATACTGGTTATCAAAGCCAGCTATAGCCTCAAAATAGATGCAATGTGTCTGTCTTAAACTAGACAAAGGTAGGTACACTTAGTGACAAGGTCAACTGTTGTTCAGGAAACGAGCTAACGATATAAATTATCCATTTACTCCTTTTTCGTATAGAGGGTGGTTGTGACAACCTGACATTTTTTATTGTGATTGAGGCTTTTTATCATGCAAATGACGCTATGCAGTTTGTTTTGAATGAGATTGTATAAAATGTATTTTGTTGTATGTTTAGTCAAAAACATATAAAGTACGTTTTTTTCCTATAAAAATTTTCAAGGTCAAAGAATTTAGGGTTTATGTTGGCATAACTTGGATTCCTTTAAAAAATATATGTTGGCAAAATTTGTTTTAGTAACTTTATAGAACTAAAAATTGGTGGGAAATTTAAAATCTGGCATTAAAGTTCTATGTACATCAAAAACTCTTGCTAATCTTTCGTAAACGTCTTCTTCTGGTGTGTTAAGATGCAGATCCAATAGTTTCTCTGCACACTTCACTATATTTAATTTTAAAAGATTCCGTTTTCAAGCGTATTCAGTTTCAAAAAAGAAAAACTGACAATTTAATTTTAAATGTCAAAGTGACAAAAGTCGTTTACAGAAAAACCTGACGAAAACAAATGTTCTAATAATTTAAAAAAAGCAGTTTTGCCAATTTTATCTTGACCTTGAAAATTTTTATAGGAAAAAAACGTACTATACCTAAAGGATGCTTGTACAAATTCGTGAGTTTGTTAAGCGCCACCTATTGCTATGTCTCCCGGGATGAAGTGGGGGTGTTTTTTATCTGCTACAGAAATTTTGTTCAGCTCCCAGAAATTACTTACCTTGTTTGTATCTGAAAATGCTTCTTACTTCAAAATTAGTGTAACTGCATTGTGCTTCACAAATAAATTACAAAGTATTAAGACTATAAAAAACACACGAATAAAGATGGACGGCCGTGACAGCGTGATAACTCCGTTTCACACAAAATGTAGACATTACTTACCTTATTTGTATCTAAATATGCTTCTTACTTCAAAATTAGTGTAACTGCATTGCGCTTCACAAATAAACTACAAAGCATTAAGACTATAAAAAAACACACGAATAAGGGTAGAAGACACAGTGGTTTTATGTTAGAATTAAATAGGAATTTGCAATTGAGTATATGATAAAAGATACAGTATACAGTTGAGGAAAAGGTTAGTGCGATAATTAATAAGATAACGAAGTATGTATATGTGAATAAAATCGAGTGGTAGTGATAATGTGGAAGGACGTTGACTCCCAATCACGGAAAGTGCTCGCACACAAACGTAAGCACTGGGCGGTAATAACGCCAAAGCCCGCATAAATACGAGGAAATGGAAAGCAAGTCAAGGTTGGAAAACAAAAAGATCAGTGTAGATGGAGAAAAATATGTTTCGAGACCCTGATAAACTAGTGATACTCAGAGCCCAGTCAAAGAACTAATAGAGGATGGCACTGCAGATCGCAACAATGTAAAGGCCCAGGCTACAAATAAGTATATGAAAATTGGTACATGGAAGGCAAGAGGTATTTACGCAAAGGAAATTACGGAGGAGTTTAGTAAATACAGTAAATACACATTCTAATATATACTGCAAGTACAGGACAGTGCTGGTGTAGCATATGTTATACATACGAACTGAGCAAATAAAATAAAGCAATGGAATTTTGCATTGGAAAGAGTGCTGTATGTCGAAATAGAGATCGAGAAACATAAGACAATAGATATTATAACGGCATATGGACCAAACAAAGACGCACCCGAAATTAAAAAAGCAATTCTTCTAACAAATGCAAGGAATAGTAGATGGAGCAGAATTATGAGTGATTTAAACAGCAGAGTGGGTAACAATGCAGTGAGTTGTAGCAATGTAATTGGGAAGTATAGAAAAGCTACAAAAAAACAGAAATGGTAAAAAACTCCTGGAATTCTGCTTCAATAATTTAAAAATTATGAATACGTGATATAAATATAAAGAAATACACAAATATACAAGACATGAAGCATCAAGAGATGAAAAATCTCTTTTTGGTTACGTTATTATCCAGAATAAGCACAGATCAATATACTGCCCTACAAAGACAAAAAGTCGTATTTACAAAAATTCACATTTTTCGGTTTTAATGTATAATGGTGTGAATTAGTGGTTTCTATCATGTTACTAAACCCAATTTGGAATATCTGAAATGAATATACGTTAAATGTAACTAAATTATTTGCTGTATCTGCAAAACTACAATAAATCCTTAGTTCAAATATCGTATCTTACAAATACTAAGTTAAAATATCGTAACTGTGCAGATACGACTGTTTAACTTCGTATCAAATATTGCATCTGACAGATACGTTGTTTTAATTTTATATCGAAGCATGTTTATTTGGACGAGTAAATTATTTTTGCAGTTTGGACTAGTTCATTTTGTTCTGATGATGTAATAATTACTGTCAGTTTGACACCATTTTATGGTTTAAGTGTTAAAGTGTATCGTTATAAGTTTATAATAATAGGTAATAATCTTACCAAAGTTAGCAAATATATGTGATTTATTAATACCTACTTCTGTTGCAACGTGTTGGTAAGCACCTAAAATGTTTGTTTTAATGCGATAATAACTTATTTCTTTTTACATCGATTATATTTTTCTCATTTGTTATGAATTTAGCTGGTAATAACAAGATAAAAATTGGCTAAACTGAAGAATTCAGGGCGAATTCCCGTCCCCTTATTTGCTTCCCTTAGAATTTTAGTTAAGGGATCCCGATTGCCCTATATGTGAGAATTGAGAGAAACACAATAAGAAAACCACAGCTACAATGTAGCATTACAAAGTTTAGCTACTAAAAGATAATACATTTGAATAATCACAAAACCCAGATAGTTAGGCAACTTAAAGCACTTAAAAGAAATACAGGTTGTAGATTCATCATTTAATCCTTTTTCAATTAAATTAGTTGGCTAGTTAGAATATTTTGATATTAATAATAAAAGAGAAACCACTGCCTGTTTTGAATAAAAAACAGATTGAGGCTTCGTAGCGTCAGCAAAGAAAATAAAATAAAGAACTGAATCCCAGCGTAAACGGATAAACTTTGCAATTGTAAGGCTATAATTGGTATAATTCTACAGTGTACGGGGCACTGCTAAAGTTTGCGGAAAATGTAAAACAAAACACAAATTACGTTATGTAAATCGCTTTGATGCTTCTCAAAATATTCCCCTTTAAAATCTATACACTTTTGCATCCGATGAAACCAATCTGCAAAACAGTTTTTCCACTTTGAACGAGGTACCTCGAAAACAAGTGATTTAAATGCTTCAACGGCCTCTTCAGGCGATAAAAAACGCTCGCCGCGCATTTTATTTTTGATGTATCCGTATAAGAAGTCATTGGGCGCTAAATCCCGGCAAATAAATTGAAGTCTACCAGTCAGCATTAACTGTCGTGCGATCCTCTAATGCAACAGTTGCAACATGACTCGTTTTTCCGAAGAAACAAGCAATCATTCTTTTCGAAACGCTTCTTGAACGCACCACTTTTGTGGGTTTAGGTTCATTTTGAAACACCCATACAGTCAATTACTGTTTAGTTTCAGGCTCATATGAATATATCCAAGATTCGTCACCTGTTACGATGTTATATACAGAATTTGAACGACCACCTTCGAATTTTTTTAGCATTTCCTTGCACCACTTGACACGTGCCTGTTTGTGTTTGTTTCGCCGCAATGCCTAAGGATGTCTCTATATCACTAAAAATGTCACATGCCAATCTGATAAAATCATAGCACGCACAGCATCGATATTTTTTGCGACAACAGAGGTGCATGGACGACCTTCGCGAAGATCGTCATCAAACGTTGGTCTTCCACTCTTGAATTAAATTTAAACGTTATTTTTTCATATCTCTCTCAAGACGTATTTTTAGTAAACGAAGCAATATTATAAAAATTATGTATTTTGTTAAAATATTTTAATGTATTTATACAGTGTGTCCCCGGATGGACCTAACTATACTTGTAAACTTCCTTATTTTGCATTTTAGGAAGAACAGTCATTCTTCATAAAAAGTTTTGCTTCATCTAGCAAGTCCGCAGCCACTTCCAAAATTCCGAATTAACATACAGGGTGGTTAGAAAACGAGACAACGTGAAATTTGGTTAAGAATAAAGTACCTTTTATTTGAAAGGAAAGCATAAGTAGCAGTGTACCTCGTATTAAGAATTAATGATTTTTCAGGCAAATAGCATTGATTCATTTGGCAGTTTCTCACTAGAAAAGCGGTTATTAGTTAACTGGTATGTAAATAAATAGGGTAATTCATATACAGTGTGGTCCATTAAGTGTGCAACAAATGGGACATTTTTTTATTAGTTGTAAAACCGAAATTTAAATACAGCCAAAAGTTAGTGCATGTTCGATAACCATATCAGATGCACTTAGAATGGCTGTAAGTCAAACAATATACAGGGCAGGACAAAAAATATGAAATTCGTTCAAGAATAAAGTTACCTTATTTCAAAAAATATAGCAAAATTTTATTGAGAAAAGTTGTTTATAATCAAAAGTTATGCTCAAATACAAAGTCACGGCCTCCTATTCGAATTTTGATTGTTTTTTTTGTAAAATTCTGTATTATTCTCGTATGATACATATTTTGATTATTCTGATTTTATTAAGAGTTTTTCATATGTACATTATTATTAGTAAAGCATTTGCCTTGTTAAAAAGAATATTTGCGAAATTCTAAAGTTCTGTTAAATATCGTTGCAACAAACATGAAGTGGACGCTTACCTACAAAAATATAAATCCAAGTAAATTTTACAAATACGCTTCAAGTTGCTAAAAGTTATTTAAAAGGAATATGGTTGTGGCTACTTTAAATACATATAAAATCAAAATAATAAAAATATGTATCATACGGGGGTAATACAAAATTTTCCAATAAAGAATCAAAATTCGAATAGGAGGTCGTGACTTTGTATTTAAGCATAACTTTTAATTCTAAACAACTTTTCTCAATAAAATTTTGCTATATTTTTTTAAATAAGGTAACTTTGTTCTTGAACGAATTTCATATTTTTTGTCCTGCCCTGTATATTGTTTGACTTGAAGCCATTCTAAGGGCATCTGATATGGTTATCGAACATGCACTAACTTTTGGCAATATTTAAATTTCGATTGTACAACTAATAAAAAAATTTCCCATTTGTTGCACACTTAATGGACCACACTGTATATATCTTAAAAGAGAGTGTCTTTGGCCTCCCCTCCTATCCTTGCTATTTCTCTCTCAACAACAACAACGGAGGAGGAGGAAAAGAGAGAGATTCTCTCTCTTTTCTCCTCCTCCGTTGTTGTTGTTGAGAGTTGATTCGTTTTTTTTGTATAATTACGTTAGTTCTAAAACTTTAGGAAGATATATAAACTGTTCAATTAATTCATAACATGAAATAGGTCAAGTTAGTATCAAATAATCGACCTATGCCGTATTATCAACTGTCAATGACTTCCTAATAACATAAAAAATTTAATTACCTTCCTGGTGGCCAAGCTGGGGAGCCAGGTTGTGGTTTTGTAAACGTCAAATCAAAAGGAGTTTAATGTTATAATGCAGACATCTATCAAATAGTGGGCATTTCTTATACTTTAGAAATGTGAAGTGTTAAACGTGAAATCAATTAACAGCATTAATTTCTTCTTCTCCTTCAAGCTTTGCACATTCATCCGTTGCGATATTACGTTCATTCTGTATTAGTTTGTTTGCTCTTTCCATCTCCAGCATTAATTATATACAAGCAAACGGCGCGCTACGCGCACGTGTGAAATAGGATACGCGAAAGGTCACGGTCCGAGCCGACCGCTAAGATAAGAAAAACAAAACCTAAACAAATATAAACATCTACGAGGCCGGAACATGATATTTGATTTTGTGCCACAGCAGACAGACAGACAAACACACATTAAGGAAAATTATATTATAGATATAAATAGGTTAAGAGGGTATAAAGAGCTCTTTAAATTTATCTTACCTGAAAGTGTTGAATTTCCGTAAAAGATAGAAACCTTTCCATAAAACTAAAGGTGGATTAATCAATATAAATCAAGTAAAAGAACACTAATTCAATATATCAGTATAAAGTAAACTATAGAAACTGCCATACTGAATAACCCTTTATTATATTAAACTCCCAATTGACATTCATATGAACCATGAATTATACGATTGAATGTACATAAATATCATAGAAAAAAAATTAACAATTTAAATAGAATTGTTGGCGCCCAATACTTCTTGTTTAATGAACTAAAACCTTTATGCGAAAGTGAAGTAAACAAAAAATCCCACACTTATCATACCCATATCGCAGTCGAGGATTGAGCTAGTCGGAGTTATGTGAGCCTTTTAAGGTAGGTTACAATAGTTGGTACAAGAACTGAATACAAAAATTATTTATCTTGTGTTGCGCCAAATAATCGTATATATCCTGCAGATTTACAGAAGGTATAATTCTAATTATTATACGATGGTATGTACCTACCTACTTAACATAATTTTATTATTGTTTTAGGTGATTATGTGAACTTGAGGAAAATCTTTAAAACAAAAAGGAAAAGCTTGAGATTTTAATGATTTCTATGAATGTGTAAAAACCTGCAATAATCCTCGTGTGAGCATCATATCAATGCAAATGTTTAATTTCCTATGTATTAAAGATTTTGCTTCTCAATATAAATTAACCAGAACTGTGCCAAAACTATATTTAAATAATATGGTTTATGTTTCATTCAAAAGAGGTGAAAGAACATTACAATACAAAACAGGTTTTGAAGGCGCAGCTATAGAATTAAATTTTCTGTCTGCAAAATACCTCAAGGAAGGACTTCCAAAGCCACAGATGCATGACTTACCTAGAGGAATCTCCCTTGAAAGAAAAAATAGTTTAGTTTCAAAGTTGATTACGATTCTCCCAAAGAATCGTATGGAATTTTGGGAAAATCTGCCAGTTACTTCCCAAAATAACAATGAATCTTCTGATGAAATGTAAAAATATGGATTTTGATGAATAAATTTATTTTATTTGTCTGTATTGTACTGCGTTCTTTACAAAAACACCCTTCCAAATTTAGTTACAGCAATACACGCAAAGAGTATAATTGATGTGAACACTAAGTTGAAAAATCGTATCTGCAAAATTTTTCAAAAACCACGAAAACTATTAATTTAGTGTTTTTGTGTATATGCATTAAGATTTTGTTCGTCGATATAAAAGCAAATCTGTGCAACCAATTTTTATTATATTTATTCGTGTCATTGGCATTTGAAATTTTACAAATCCCTTTGTTTCTCAAAACCATTATTTTGCAGATACGACCTTTTGTCTTAATGGGGCAGTATAGTAAATGATACTACAGCAAAGAGAGGCGCAGAAATAGACAGCGATCACTACCTAGTGACCACCACGCTAAAAATGGGCACAGCAAAAAACAGACGAAACGACAAGAAAACTTTTGTCATAATAAGAGCGTATAAACCCTAAAACTATCAAAATCAAATAAAATACAAAGTACTCACTAACAAAAAACTCAAGGATTACAAAAAAATAATAAAAAATGAAACACTGAAAAAAGCACGGGAGTTAATTAAAAAGCGAATACTTAAAGAAGCTGAACAAATATGCAGGAAATACAAGAAAAATCTACAAAAAAACCAAACATACTGGTGAAATGCTGAACTAAAATTGTTGGTGAAAGACAAGAAAACCAGAAAAAAATACGTACAGACGTAGAAGATGGATGATTATATCTTCAAGCAAGCAAAAAATGTAGTTAAAAAGGCAGTAATTCGAAAGAAAAGAGAAGGTTGGGAAAATTTTGGTATGAAAATGGAAGATAGCTACACCAATAATCCTGTTCTATAAAACACTGAAAAATATGAATAAAGACAAAAAGTGCCTACTCAGTCAAATAAAGGATAAATCCGAAAATATGCTGACCAATGAAAAAAAACAACTACCTACATAGATGGCAAGAATATTTTAAGAAATTTAATTATTAAATGTGAATAGAAGCTGGGTAGTGCAATTGGGAAAGCGCTAGGCTTCATTAAGCAAGTCCTCAGTTGAATCCTGCGGGGGTCAGCAGCCTTGGCGATTGGAATCGGGCTCGGTGAGACCATTCAGTTGGGCACCAAATTAACTGTGCTCTACTCAGAACCACAGACCTAAAAGATAGAGTAACAAGGTCAACACATCACCAAAGCATATAGGTACCTCACACAATGGTTACTGCGCAAGCATAAAAAGGCACACTTCAACTTTGTAACGCGAATCCCTTAAGCATTGTACCACCAGAGGCAAGCGTATAAAGCACCAGCCTCTACACCGCAAATTAGGTTACCAACAATACATACTATATATACTAACTCGGAACACAGAGAAACTGAAGATGATAGCTTTGAAGCATGGGGCGATTCATTGCACAATATAAAGGAAGAAATAAAAGGGAAAATAACAATTGAAGAATTGCTAGAAACTAGCAAAAAAGTAAAGCTTGGTAAAAGGCATTAGGGCAGGACGATATTGCGCCAGAAGCACAACACGGATTTTGACCACCTAGTTGCGAAAAGGTGATTTGAGTATAATAAAACCACTTACCTATGATTTCTGGATTTATCGAAAGCTTTCGACAGATTAAATAGAGAACAGCTTAAACAAAAACAAAGAACTAATTGGTAATATACCTTGGTATATAAATAACTAGAAATGCTATTAGAACTCGAATCAATGAGTAACGAGTTACAGGAATTTATAATAACAATGCGGGTCAGACAAGGCAGAGCCTTAAGTCCTTATTTGTTTATTTTGCTAATAGATGAGATAATACAAAAATACAGAGAACAAACCATCCAATGTTACTGGGGATACCACCGCATGGCACATGTACGTAAATGTAACAGAAATAGCGTATGTAGACGACATAGTACTAATAGCAAATGGCCTACAAGTCCTGCAACATACAAAAAGTGCTGGGGGTAAGAATTAAAGACAAAATAAGGAATGATACAATCCAAAAATGACTAGATGTAAAGATGGTGAATGTGGTAAAAGAAGAACGGGCCATTTATTAAGAATAGACGTACACAGACTACCAAAAATAGTGTGGAGTTTAAAAAAGCCATTACAAGATACTGAGAAACAAAGTAAAAACAGTTTGCAGAAAAAAGAAAAGAGAAAACATAAATGAAAAAATAAAAGAATTGGAGGACTCATACAACAAAAATAAGGTAAAGGAATTTTACAGAATAACAGGAGAAAAAAAGGAAGGATTCCAACAGCAAACAATGGGTTTAAGAAACGAAGCAGGAGAACTGTGTATGAACGAGAATAAAATAGCAGAGATTTACCAACAATATTTTAAGAAAACCTTCAACAACGAAAAAGCTGAAACAATAAAATGGGAACAAAATACAGGAGAAGAAGTGAAATTACCGACCTGGGAAGACTTCCAACAAACAGTAAACAAAGCAAAGAACAATAGAAGTCCTGGATCAGATAATATCTCCATAGAATTAATAAAATATGGGAATGAAGACCTAGCCCAACGAATCTTCAATCTGATCAAATTAATATGGACAAAGAAAGAAATACCAAAGGAGTGGAAAACGGCACTAATAAGCCCAATCTATAAAAAAGGAAATAAACAGCACGTAGAAAACTACAGGCCAATATCTGTCCTTAACACCACATACAAAATCCTGGCATCCTTAATAAATCAAAAGGTCAGAGAAGAATCCAAAGGCAAGATAGGAGACTACCAGGCAGGCTTTAGAGAAGGGAAATCTACCATAGACCAGATCTTTATATTAAGGCAAATCCAAGAAAAATGTAGAGCAAAAAATATAAGAGTACATGCACTGTATCTAGATTTTAAGCAAGCTTTTGACAAAGTGTACAGAAAAGCAATAATAGAAGCAATGAAAGAACTACAGTACAGCCAAGATACGATAGATCTAGTGGAGATGACCTTGAGGAAAACAACTAACAAGGTAAAATATAAAGGCTACCTTTCCAACGAATTTGAAAGCAACACAGGGTTAAAACAAGGAGACCCACTTTCACCCTTCCTCTTTAACATCATTTTAGAATACATCATGAGGAAAGCCCAAATTATTACAAACCAAGATGTCTTAGGTGGTCCATACCAAATTTTAGCGTTTGCAGACGACGTAGTTATAATGTCTAGAACAAAAGAGCAATTAAAAGGCTTAGTAAAAAGTTTTGGAATAAAAGCCCAAGAAGTAGGACTCGAAATAAATACAAAAAAATCACACTACATGGTAATGGGTAACACAAAACAAAACGAAAAACAGGAACTAAATGTAACAACAACTGAAAAATTAACATTTAAAATAACGAACAGCTTGACTTACCTAGGAGTGGAAATAAACAGCGAAGGAAAACAGGAAGCAGAAATACAAAAAAGAATCCTAAGTGCATCTAAGTGCGCAGGTTCCCTAAACAACCTCATAGTTAATAAAAATATACCAAGAGCGGCAAAATTACGTTTATATAAAACAATAATTAAACCGGTACTGATATATGGCAGTGAAACGTGGGTGATAACAAACGCAGAAGAAAATAGACTACAAACGTGGGAACGTAAAATACTCAGAAGAATCTTTGGAGGAGTGAAAGAAGATCAGACGTGGCGTCGAAGGACAAACAAAGAACTATACGAGTTATTTAAAGAAGCAAACATTACCACCACGCTAAAACAAAACAGACAGGTGGCTGGGCCATATAATGAGGAGAGGAAAAGAAGAACCCATACGGAAAGTATTAGAAAAGGTACCAGCAGGAAGACAAAAAGTAGGAAGGCCAAAGAAAACATGGAAGATGCAAATAGAAGAGGACCTACAAGAAGACTATTTAAAAAATTGGAAAATAGAGATCCAAGATAGGAGGACATGGAGAAAGAGAATAGAAGCCATAGGCCAAATTGGCCTGTAGCGCTGTTTTATGTATACCTATGATTTCTGGATTTATTGAAAGCTTTCGACAGATTAAATAGAGAACAGCTTAAACAAAAACAAAGAACTAATTGGTAATATACCTTGGTATATAAATAACTAGAAATGCTATTAGAACTCGAAACAATGAGTAACGAGTTACAGGAATTTATAATAACAATGCGGGTCAGACAAGGCAGAGCCTTAAGTCCTTATTTGTTTATTTTGCTAATAGATGAGATAATACAAAAATACAGAGAACAAACCATCCACCGCATGGCACATGTACGTAAATGTAACAGAAATAGCGTATGTAGACGACATAGTACTAATAGCAAATGGCCTACAAGTCCTGCAACATACAAAAAGTGCTGGGGGTAAGAATTAAAGACAAAATAAGGAATGATACAATCCAAAAATGACTAGATGTAAAGATGGTGAATGTGGTAAAAGAAGAACGGGCCATTTATTAAGAATAGACGTACACAGACTACCAAAAATAGTGTGGAATTTAAAAATACAAGAAGGAAGACCAAAAGGATATCCAAAACTAACGCAAAATGGTCAAATGAGGGAAATATTAAAAAAACCATATAACTTGGGAAGAAGCAAAAGTCAAAGTTGGAAATAAGATAGAGTGGTGAAAATTCGTAAAGAAATAAGACAAGAACTATACCTCTACACTGTTAAAACGGTAGAAGAGAAACTGATTAATAGAAATAGAACAGAAACACACACTTACCGTGGGTCGTAGCAGCTGGTGGAGACCTGTTACGGTTCATTCGCGCCGCAATTTGATTTCGAGATCTGTAGTATTTATTTCGTATTGTTACGCATCTTTTCATTCTGATGTCTTTGGTACTCAGTTTGTATTTCGCGCACTAGAGCCACGCCTAGTTCCTTGACCTTGCTGCGTTTTGATATAGCCCGCAATTTTTGGAACGTTTTCTTTTCCAACTCAATCGACGAATCAAGATGAAGTCGGTTTAGCAGTGTTGAAATTTCGGATAATTCTTGGGCTGCCGTTAATTTTTGGTTGTGGAGGCGGAGGACCAATCTAGGCATTAGTTACAGTTAGGGTCATATCCTCTACATGGGGATGCTTCAGGCGATTTTGGGCTGTATTGCCGCACGAAATGGTATGAAATGTCATTGAGAGCCCAAGTCAGGGACGCGACGCTGTGAAGTCACATAGAACTAACCTTTGCTGTACTGTTTGCCTGTCCGTTTATTCTTATGTGTGCAATTTATATTATTGCAAAGTTTGTGAACTAAGTATTGTAATCTTTGCCTGAGGTACTCATTTTCGTACTTGTGAATTATTGATCATAGCAATTAATTTGTGGCAACTTATGATTCCGATTATGTTAAAATATTGATTCTTGCTGTGATTATATTTGAATTATACTGTGATATTTGCATTCTGGCTTTATTTGTTACTGCGACATATACTTGAGTTCAGCTTCTTTTTCAGATTTATTGTGCTACCTGAGTTTACGTATTCTCGTTTTGAATGCCTGGATACACTTGCCGTTATTTGATAAAAATCTGTTAGCGCTCTTTTGAGCTTTTAAAAAATTGTACACCATCTCCTAACCTAGCTAGTCGGCCGGCAATTGTATCCAAGCTGTTACGTTGTGTATTGGTTTTGAGAGAGTAGCCAACGGAGACTTTTTATGATAACAGACCGCAATAAATGATCCTAAGAATTCTACCTGCTTGATGGTGCAATTCCATGCAGTATTGATAGCCTGGCGACAGCACACAAAAATTCGCTTACGGCACTGCAGCACCCTCAGTGGAGACGTACTCAAAACTTCTGTCCATGTAAAGTGGTTAATTTCTTAAATATAGCATATGTTTGAAATGGGATCATTCACAACATGCATTACTTAACTAACAACATATTTAACTTAGCTGGAATGCAGCAGCTTGCTAGCGGCAATAAATACAAAAATGCAGAAGCCTCCAGAGTCCATACGAAAGATGTTGGTAGCAGTAGTTTCGAACTTGAGCTACGGCAGGCACCTTAAATATTACAGATGCAGAAAAACAACAAACCTAGTTGTAGTTTGTTCTAACTGCAAATGGAAATGTGACTTTTACCTTTTTAATTGAAAAAATACAAAATACTCCAGATAAATAAAGATAAAGGGAAGAAAAAATAACGCAAATGCAAAACAACTTTATTTCTTACAAAAATAGATTTGCAAAACAAAAACTAAATGTTCCCAACAATTACGCATGTCAAATAATTCAAACCTATAATTCGCACTACTATCTTCCAACAACATAAAAATATGGTTTGCTCTAACTAGAAACCAACTCGCCATAAGTACTGTTTGAATTCATTTAAAAGAGATACTGAAGATCTTCGTTATCTATTCCAGTTTAATCCCAATATATTCCTGGCCTGCAAGAACAATTGTTAAAACTGATGTTGCTTGCAATCCAATAAACTTACCGTTGTGAAGGCGGAGGTCACTGCATCACTGGCTGGTATCCCCGTTGTATCTGACTTGTTCAGCAAGTCATTTACTTGCATTAACTCGGCAAGCCTATTGTTCAGAAAAGTCCACGTCTTCTCATGATTGGGCGATGTGTCTTGAATCAGATACAACTCCGTTGCTTTGAAGACTCCGGCTAGAGCTACTCGCCTCGCATACCAGTTGAACTACAATGCGCACGTATACATTTCAACAATATCAAAAATTTTAATATTACATCAACAGATCGATCGCCGGCGTAGTAGCAGATGTCATCTACCATCGTCAATAAGCTGGCTAACGAATTGGGAACGTTTTGCGGTAGAGACATGATGGCTATAGCTTGCGGCCAGCGGGTCAAATACGGCACAATCATCTGCAAGCGCTCTTGGACAGCTTGCTTCACAATTTGTCTGCCTGCTAATGGCTTCGTTGTCTGTTGCAGCTGCACCTGCAATAGCGTTTTGACCCAACATTGCGCATCAAACGGTTAAACGGACGAACCTGTTTCAAATACTCTACTAATTTTTGGTTGGAGGTCCTTTGGAAATAGGAGACTAGATCTCCGCCCCCTCGGGAGAACATGCCGTGTGTGATTCCGGGATATCCCACAACTTCTGCGCCGGCGCTGATGGCATTTTTGGACCAGCCCAATTTCACTACAAATGGAAGAGATGCTTCTAGTATTTTACTCTTGATATCTTCTTCGTACCTCTCCTCCCTGTGGCCCTGGTCGGATGTCGATTCGGTTGAACTGTATCTGCTTATAAGCCATAAGGGTCTTGTATCTGAAAGGATATTTTAAAAAAGAGGTATTTTACTTCATAAATTGTTGTGTAACTTGTAAAATGCAAGGCAATTTTAACAATGCATAGTATTAGTGTGAACAGTATGGTTTATAAAATGAGTAATATGAAGATATATTTTACATCTCTGCAGAATTGGGCATGAAAATGTTGTTTGGATAGGTTATTGTTTTGCTAATAAAGAATTGGAAGGAATTGTTAATTATTACTGCAAAAACAAGTATTTGGTGCTGGTTTAATAAATTCATTTACACAAATTCTATTTAAAAACGCCTACATTGAATTCACAATTTACGCCTTTGTTAGAATATTTTAAATTTTAAGCGACCGCAGAGAATTTCGGCCCGCACGTCTATGATCTTGCCCTATAAGTGGGGATGCTCGCGCCGAACGCCAAGCGGCAACCAGCAAATGGTTGGGGTCCCCTTCACACTTCAGTTCCACACTCGTCTCGAAGCAGGAAGGTTGCACAGAGGTCTCTGACGAGCACGGCCCGTCGCTGTTTACTTCCTTGGAAGAAGCTGTTCATGATTGTCGTTTTTACGAAGATTGAATTAGGTAGCAGACGTGTTATTGGAGACGCCCCATTTTTACGAAGGGTTCGCGATGTGAAAGCGCAGGAGAAGTCTAGAAAGTTTGCCATGTAGCATAATTGGCGAGTGCCTGGATCTAAATCAATTTCTAACTGCTTATTTTGTTGGAGGGACCCATATTGCCGAAAACTTTCTTCTCGTCGGCCGTCACCAACCGATTGGAAATTCGAAATTGTTTCTCACATTTGCACCACCCTCAAATACATGGCCTCCACTGGCAAATTCGAGCATCTGCCATTCAGACGACCAGTCAAAACTTGAGCATCTCTGCCGTTCAGATGGCCATCCTTGTGGGTCAATCGTCCTCCAGTGTGAAAAAAGGTCTCCCATTGCACCAAAAGAATTTTCAGAGGGGTTGGAGCTCTTTGCTCTTGGCTCCTTTCAAGCTGCAGATTGGCTTTGGCTTCATGTCTGTATTTTGACATTATGTTACTTATTTACTGCCTTATCTGGATAACCTTTATAAAGCTTACAGTTCATGCATGTTTATACCTCCTTTCACAATAAATTAAAATTAAGTCTGACATTTATAAGTCTGTATGATTTGAGTGTTTACTTTGCGGACACCAGTTTTGAGCTTCTCCCCTTCAGAGAAGACAGTAGGTAAATATTGCCACTATACAGGTTGGATTGTGACCAGACTAATAGGTTTTACACTTACAAACTGTGATGTGATGTCACCGCTAGGACCATTTTCTCAGATAAGAATCAATTGAACAGCTGTTACCTTCAGCTGCCGCTGAATATTTAATTTGAAGTTTTAGGTATTCAATATTGTATTATGCTACAACTGCATGCAAGTAATTATATGAGCGAATTAAATATTAATACATGGAGGCAAGGTCAGTACGCAGCTACACTGATTTCAACAACACAAACGCCAAGGTCGTTCTCTCCTGTGTAAGGGGACACCAATCTTCTTCTGGGCGAGAATTTACTAATCATTATTTTAACGGAGTTTGTTTTTCATCCCTTTAAATAAAGCATATTAAGGGGCTTCAATTGTTTTTATGTTCAAACACGCATATCTGAAAAACAGTTGAATTTAGAGGTATGAAGTAACATCAAAAGAAAGTTCATTGAAAGGGATTTTTAAAAATACAAAAATATACACGGCGTTCCATTTGAAAAAAATCTAAATCATTAAATTTGCAAATGTTGAGCACCCTGTATGTATAGCATTCATACTCAGATCCACCATTTCACAATTGAAAGGTAGTTCATGAAGATCATAATTTTTTGGTAATGTTTTCCTTCATTCAATTTTTTGCATAAAATTGTTAATATTGCTATGGTTATGCACGTTATATTTTAAATTTTGTAATCATAAATATTTTACTCAAAATTATCTATCTCAGATTTTATGACTGTTTAAAAAATACCATGTATTTTTTTACGTTAAATCAAATAAATACAGTATTTTGCCCTAATTCGTATTTTATTCTGTCTGCAATTTTATTTTTATAATGCTAGCTCCGGTTCGAGACTTGACTCAAATCAAAGGGTGGGTTCCTGTTCAATTATAATTTTTATATTCGATGATATGCCACTGGCGTCCTAATACTTTAAAACTACGCAGCCGCGAATATGGCTGCTGACAAATTTCAACAAGTGGTTTGTTTATTTTGCTTAATTTACTTGGAAATCAAAATTGTGAACAAATTACAAGTATTGTTTGAATTCTAATATTTCGCGCTTTTATAGCGTCACTCATTCTCTTTTGTTTCAGTATTTTACGCGGACAAGCTTAGTAATTGTTTCTGATGGCGTTCTTTTTTGGAGAACACATAACCTCAACTTGGATTATTGCAAATACTAGGAAAATTTGACTAGCTAGAGGCCCTGATATGGCTGCTTCGTCTTCAGCACGGTAATATCGGTCTGGGGTACAAATATCTGCTTCCTCGCACTGATAATAAAGTTTTTACAGACCTTAATAACTTTCGGTCCTCCGACGATGCTCGGGAACAGGGCGAATTGGCAGGAATCTCTTCTGGAAGCGCAGTCTTCGATGTTTGTGATGCTCGCTTTGTACCTTGAGCTCCCTTGACCGCGTCCCGGTAGTCTGCAAAGGTCCTGGTCCTTGAAGTCGCAGCTAACCGCCTTCGTAGATTTGACGATCTCGACAAACCAAGATCGGGACCCTTCTTGCGGCAAAAATTTTAATGTTGCGGAAAACGCTGCCTTTATTTCCACAGGTGCATTGGAATGTGCTCTACACGATGATATACTTTTTCTCGCTGTATTTATTATTTTTGTAGGTAATTTCTTAATTTAATATAAGAGCACAAACTGCATGTCAAAGAATTAATTTTATTCATTTGTTTCTCCTCAGCGTCCTTTTATAACAAACACGAATCTTAAACTAAAGACAGGACATGAACTAAGTTCAAGTGACATATTTTTTTACATTTTAAATTCTTATAACTACCTAAAACTAAACAATGTACATTTATAAAATTCTTGTTCATATTTTAATATTGTCACTGATTGTCTTAGCGCCACTACACGAATTCAAAGGCCGTTGCATGTTCATATTCGTCTCCTTATTCACTTCCTTTCAAATTGTTTATTGGTTCATAAATGTGTACTTTTCACCTATAGTTTTTATGCTGTTTCCATTTCTGCAAATTTCTTCAGACAAGTTTGCATTTCACATTTGCTAGCTTTCAATAATTCGCTCTTTGCGTATATTCTTATCTTTCTTGGCTAATACCTTTTAGAATCGTTCACAAATTATGTGTAATTAATTAAAATGAACTCTACGCTTCAACAACTGCATTTAGCAAACCTTTTGTAATAATTTAACTTTGTTTAGGCTATTCATTCAGCCTTATTTAATAATTAATTGATAGGAATTTCACTAGTAACCCTGTGAAAGGGTAAGACATTTTACTTTAGCATTGCAGCTAGATACAATACCTCTACTCTGTGCTTTAAATTTTATTTTAAACTTTATGCTGCACTCAGAGCAGAGCCGTAGGGCCCAAAACCACTGCAATATCTCCAAAACAGTTAACATAAGACCCATACAACTTTATATTAAAATGATGAGTATTTCAATGCAAAACTTTTAAGCTACCCAAATATAGGGTAGTCCATTTAAAACAAAGTAGGTTCGATTTGCCACACTTTTTTGAACCACCCTGTAAGTATAATCAAAACTATTTTAGTAATGTGCACCACCTTCGTACCTACAACTTGTATATACACAATATTCATATAACTCTCATAGTTTTAGGAATATCTTCCACCCCCGCTTTGTTGCCGGACCCTGTATACAGGGTGATTTATAACGAACGCAGAGATTTTTAGGGTAGAGAGAGGGGACTAAAGTAAATAATTTTTATTAATAAAATTTTTAGAAAATCTCAATAACTAAAAAGTTAAAGTTAAATAAGCAGTTGTTCGGAAATTCTGTGGGTAATTAATTTTTTTAATTTAAATTGGGATATTCGAATTATCTGAACCACATTTTGTGAAAAAAATTATTTAAAATAAATGTAAAATAGAAATTACGGCTTCTTAATTTTTCCTCTTAACGCCCAATCATTTTTGTAGCAACTATTGAGAGCTGCTGAATAAAAAAAAAATAGGCAAGTTGCTATTGATATTTAGGAAGTGTCAAATTTGCATTTCAGTAAATTTGAACACATCAAATTAAAAATTTATTATTTGTGGTTATTAAATTAGTTCGGATAAAATGGTGAATCACACTAACGATGAATGCATGGACATGATAATAGTTTATGGAGCTGCCGACGAAAGTGCTATACGAGCAAGGCGTATGTATGTATTTAGAAAAATGTCCAAATAAACTGACAGCGTCCGAAAATACATTTCTCCGGGTTATTCAACGGGGAAGAGAGACTGGAAATTTACAACCACAGAAGGGTCATGATGGAGGAAGACGAAATCGACACGCGGTTGATGTTGAAGAAGAAATATTGGAAAGGGTAGATGCTGAATCAACAACTAGTACATACCAAATTGCCCAGGAAGCTCATGTTTCTCAGAACTTTGTTTGGTGCACATTGAATGAACAGTTTGTACCCTTATCATTTCCAAAAGGTACAAGGACTTACTCCCAACGAATATCCGTTGTGGCAGCAGTTTTGTGAGTGGCCGCTCAATTGTACAGAAGCAGAAGCAGGTTTTCCAACAAACATACTAGTAAAGAAGGTAGCCAAATCCACTTTAGAACTTAGCACTTTTTTATAGTTTGTAGAACCAGGTTAGTTCCTTGACAGGATATGGAGCTTATTTTTGTTGTTATAAGAGATAGCCTGAGATGGTCGGGCCAAACCACCCCGTTACAGACAATTTTCGCCTTCGTCAACCACTATCAATGAATACACTCGCATCATTGCTAAAAGTATATTGATTTAAAATTAATATTACAAAATTTATATACAGAAAATGTGGGCCGTGTTTTTTAACCCACTATTAAAAATTACAATCGCATGCATTTAGATAGCGTAATTGTATACACATTATTGTTTGTAACCCGACCTACTATCGTGCAAACTGCACACCTTGTCAAAGTGTTTGCTGCGATACGTCGTAACCTGACCTAGTGCGTTTGATACACTGCAAAGTCTGTTTGTAAACACGGAATTGACACGCTTTTTAATAGTTTTGTAACCCACTTGCGCGTGTTTTGTATTTGCCCAATTTCACTTTGTTTTTACACTCTTAATGCTAAACCCATGTTTAAACAAAGTTTGAACATACTGGTAACTGACAAATGCTGTTTCACCAGGAGTGGTAAACTTACCATCGAATCAATGTTGCTACAGATTACTTGCGAGATCAATTTCCACGAAACAAAAATCAAATTAGTTCTTTTTTAATTACAAAACAATAAGTAATTAAACAATATTAATAATAAGAAACAGAAATTAGTTTTAAAATTTAGCATTGGAGTAAGCACACTACCTTTTTTCTCTATGTTTGAAATTATATTGTTTCCAAAGAAACAAAGAAATCTTGTTCCTTTGGAAAAAAATTAATTTCAGCAGTACTCAATCAGTGGGAAACTTTTTTAAGACCTTTAAACCACTGTAACTTCTTTATTATTGATTTTTCATCAAATGTTTGTTAATAAAAAATGTTTACTTTAGTACCAGCTATCTACCTTAAAAATATCCTCCGTACGTTATAAATCACCCTGTATATATGAATTTAATGTTGATTTAAAAAAAAGATTATTTTCTAAACATTTATTAGATGAAGTAATTTTTATTGAAGATAAACATAGCTATAATACATTTTTATGTTCCAACTGTTACGACTACATATGGTCAAAATGATTTATTCCATAAAAGATTAATAAAAAATATAATACTTGTCAAACATTAACATTATTTTTTTTAAATATTAGGAAATACTGCACGGAAAATGTAATGATTTGATTTAATACATACATGTACGTCCGAATCGAATGAAATTATTTTAATTTTAGGGGAGATATATAGAGGTATAAATAACTTATCTATATAATAAATAAGTTATCTAAATTTATTATGTTTTACATTTTGTATTATATTGTGTATGCTGTAGCTTGAAGCTAAATAAATATGTAGTTATTATTATTATTATTGTTATCATACATCCAATGTGGATAATCATTACAATATGAACAATAATGGACAGAGAAAGAAGCCAATTATAAAAGTTTCTCAAGGTCAACAGCTTTTACAAATGTAGCCATAATTCAAGTTTTAAGTAATTTATTTAATACAATTGTTATAAAGCATTAAGTAATAATTTCTTAACAAAGAATTTCACACAATTTCACTGCTTGTCGGAAGGTCCAGTCTCAATTAGTTCATTCAGTCGGCTCAGCAAGCTTTCCATGACATCGAACGACGTCAGCGCAGAGTAGAGCATCTTCAGCTTTTCATTTGCCGGCAGTTCCCCCAAAGCATGTCCGGCAACCGTGACGGAAACATTAGATTTACCCTTATCACCCTCCATGCCCTCCGCCTTCAGCTCTTTAACCTTCAACTCATAATGGGCACGAGACAGGATGAGCCCCTTCTTGAGCGGCTTGAGAAAGCGCTCTTCCAAAACCTTAAAGTGGTCCCACACCCGACTCATATTCGTCTTATCACGAATGGCGAGGTACCGCAGCAAGTTCAGAACGGCCACGATCTGATCGGCTAGTTCCAGTAAGTCGCTCTCCTCGCCCTTGTGCAGGTAGCAGAAGGAATTCAGCAGGGTGAACAGCTTCGGGCCGCTGAAATACTGGGAGAGGGCGGCTTTATCCAGCTCTTGCACCATCATGTCCTTATATTGGCTTATGAGGTAGCCGATCAACCCAGTATGGTTGAGAACCTTCATGAGGTTGTAGACGAGGAGAAACCGGCCGCGAGTCTCGAACTGGAACAAATACCGCTGGAATATTTCCAGGCCCTTCTGGCGATGCTTTTCGAGCTGGTTGTATACAATGACGTTCACGAGTGCCCGGCAAAACTTGCTATGGCAATCGGAGTCGAGCAGTTCATAGGATAAAGTGAGCTCCTCAATGCCATTGATGAGAACCTGAGACAGGCGCAGTCCATTGTGCACTACAAACTGATTTTCATGTTTAAACAGCTCAGCGGGGAGGTGCAGTGCGTTTTGGAAAACATACGCATGATCGTAGACCTTTAAAATATGTTCCAGGCATATTTCCTCGGCCAAAACTAAATAATACAGGGTTGCTAAGGACAGATCATCGATCTGTCCAATGTCATAAGCGGTTTCATTGCTTTGAAGCTCCAAAAACCAAAATATATCCGGCGAAAGCTCCAGGATTTTTTGGACGATGATTTCGGCAACACGTCTCGCTCTACTTTTCGGCTTAGCGCTGCACTTCAAATCCAAAAAAGCCAAAGGCTTGCCTAAGAACTGCAACGTGAACTTCAGAACGACAACCTTCCGTTCCTTCAACTCCGGCGTGTCCTTCACATTGTCGATTAAAGCTTCGTAAAATGGCAGCAGGGACAGGTACAAAAACGAGATCCGCTCCACCGATGGGTCGGCATCCATGAGCATCTCCTCGTCCTCGTTCAGATTTAGGTTCTCCGGGAGCGACAGCCTGTACAAGTACATCTGCACGGCGTTCAGGCCCCAGCCTAATGAGTTCAGCCTTGTCTTCGGCAGCCGCAGGAGGACCCTTTGCAGAGGCCTCAGAAGCGTTAAGAAGGCGGTGTCGTCGGTGGCCTTTTCGACGTCCTCGATGAGCTGCAGCAGGACTTCCTCGGGCTCGAGCTCGTCGGCAATGTTATTGAGGAGCTTCTCGCTGGCCCTGAACAACTTCGGCTTGTGCTTCTCGACGTCGTCATTTATGTGGGCCGTGATTAGCGGGATGAGCTCGGACAGGCTGCTTTGGAGCTCTGGGCTGTGCTTGATGGAGCTTATGACGGTCAGGGCGACATCGGTGTCGCCGTCACTTAGACACTTGCGTATGGTATTGATAAAGTCGTTCACTGATTTTTGTGTGGTTGAGGTGTCTGCCATTTTACTGAAGTCCAGCCACTTTAATTATTAAGCCCACTTTCTGGAAAATGATAAGTTTCTGTCACTATTCACTTGAAATAACTACCACAACAATTATAATGTTTAGTCACCGAACGGTTTACCTTTACATTGTTTAAATGACTTGAAAAAACTACAAAATTACGCAAGAGTGCATATCGAATCATGTACCGACAATTATACATATTAATAGTGAAATACTGGGTGTCTTAAAATGAATTACATCTAGTATGCTTTGAATTTCCCATAATGCAATCTAAAATTTTACTTGAAATTGGCACGACTGTAAGTCTATGTCAAATTCGAGGTTAGCAGGTTAGATTTTGCGTCAGTTTTGACACAGATTGACGCAAAACCTAACCTACTAATCTTGAATTTGACATAGACTTACAGTCTTGCCAATTTCAAGTAAAATTTTAGACTGCATTATGGGAAATTCAAAGCATACTAAATGTAATTCATTTTAAGAACACCCGGTAATATACAAGGCTAAATGCTTCTACAGTGTGCACCACGTTTGTTCTAACACGACAAATGGACCAAGGATTTGTTTCGGGCTTCTAATCCTGTTTAGATAAAAACTATTTTCAAGCATAATCTGAACTTTCTAAAATTCAAGATGGCAGTTGCAGCCAACAAAACTCCATTTATATTTAACGTAAACTGCATCTTGAATAAATTGTTCAAATCCTGCTCCAAAATAGTTTCTAAGCAAGCAAGACGACCAGTAATAAAATAATCCTGGGACACATTGTATATTTTTTATATCGTGTGTTCCAAAAAAAAAACTCATTTAGGGTAGGCCTTGGAAACAAATATAAAAATCTAGCCATGTCTTAACATAAGTCTGTAGGTGAATGTCAGATTGCATTTTGTTTGTAAAAACATCTGTCACTTTGACCGGTAAAAGTTACACTGCATTAAGACTAATAAATTGTATCAAGCAAAAAGGAAATTAAGATGGCATTTACACAACAAAAACGAGTGTAATAATCATTAACTGTCAATAAAAATTGGGTAATCTTGTATTGTACGACGCCACCGATGAACTACTGTTCCTAGAGTCAGTAATCATGGAGGGAGGGATCACTAACATGTCAAATACCTTACACTGGTGCCAGACCTTTAATTACTTCTACAGTAATTTGAGACCTAATTCGTTTTAGTTTGCATGTTTATCGTGGTCCTAACATCAATGTCGAATAGAGGTGTTCTAGCTCCAACTGTTTTGTGAATGAAGGTAACATTTTGACACTAAACCATATTCGTGATTCTTGCAGGTGTTGCGGTTAGGGTCAAACTAAAATGTATTGAACGGTTGGCGAAGCGGGAATTAATACATAATTTCCTTCGGTGTGAAGGCTGTTACGTAGATATGTCGTTTGTTTAACGATTGTTCACGATTAAAAGCAAACTAAAAATAATTTGGCGCCAAACGCTGTTGAAGCCAAACAATAAAGGTCTGGCAACGTTTTAAGGTACTTTTAATCTAAACGATCAGCTGTTTGCGCCTCCCTCCATGATTACTGACTCTAGGAACAGTAGTTCATCGGTGGCGTCGTACAATACAAGATTACCAAAAATTGTTTTAGTTAAGTATTTTGTATATTTCAGTGTTCCCCACACCGAAAGGTATAAGGGGTATTGATTAATATATATATATTTCACGAAAATAGTTCAAGGTCAAGATGTAAATTAGTTCTGTTTGACTTCTGGTAGTTCATTTGCTTCAATGGGTAGGTATCAAGTTACAGCAAACTTCAATTTGATTTTGGTATGCTGCGAATGAGCTTTTTTTGAAGCACGATATAGTTTGACATATTATTTTGCAAGTTATCTGAAGAGTGATTTGTGCATCCTTAGTTATTTTCAATTATGAACAGCCCCGCCATCTTATTTAAATTAAGTTCCGAGTGAATATAAAAAATGTGATAAAATACCTGAATTGATTCAGAATACTGTAACCAATTAGTCTACGTAGGACCTTTTTTTTTAAATTTGTCGGATCACCTGATCTTACCCATTTTGTTAAAAGAAATGCATTAATTCATTATGTTTAGCCTCTTTTATACGAAAGGGGCCATACTTATATATAACAGCAATAAGATAACATGAACAACAAAATAGAATGCTCGAGTAAGAAAGAGATGACCATTCGATAAAATTATTTTAGTAGGCATGTTTAGTTGACTTATGTCATAATTACAATCAACGTCATGCCTACTCGAATATGTACTACTATGTTTATCTCTTTCTTACTCAAGCAATACGTGTTATTTTCTTGTTCATGTTATCTTATTGCTGTTATATATAATTGTGGCCCCATCGGTATTTCGGCGTTGAGGACCATTGAAAGCCAAATGTAATTACCTTTATAGTTATTTTACAAACACAAATTGATTTCTGATAAATAAAACGCCAATTGCAAAACAAAATACAGCAAAAGAGGAGGTAAAAATAGCAAAGAAGACGATTTCAGCAAAAAAATGGAGCAAAATCACATCGATAATTAAAAACAATTCTGGTATGTCGTTAAAAGGTTAAAAGGGAATCAGGCACGAAAAATTAGAAATGTTAAAAACAAAAAGGAAGTGAAGGTGGAAGTAAACCGGGTGGAAGTTAGAAGATAGCTAACAAGGATGAAAATTGCGTGCAACTAACCGATACGGAAAATAACAACGCCTGTACTAAGGTCACGCTAAAATTTACGTACACCAGAACGTGCATGTGCGAGGGCATCTTCAGGGGCAGTGGAGAGCGTACGAAAGTGCAGTGGAGAATACCTAAGTAGCATACAAATCTTAAACTCGTGTAAAATAATAGTGATGACAGCAAATACAACAAGCAAGGTTAAGCAGTGGATAGAGAGTGGATCCCTGGGCGGATTGAAAGCGGTGTTACCAGATTAAGAAAGAGCTCGCGATTGATAAGGGCAAGACTTCCGACGGGACGACCGAAGTCTGTCCTTTACGCAATCAACAGCAGAGTGAAAGATGATCGAAATGGAGAAAATTGAAGGGATGTTCAAACAAATAGATGGAAATATGAAGCAAATAAATAAGAAACTGGATGCTGTAGTGATAGAAATGAAAGAGATGAAAGAAGAAAATATAAAACTGAAAGAACAACTAAAAAAGCAGAAAGAACGTATAGATCACCTAGAAAAAGAGATCAAGAGGAAAAATATCACAATTAAGGGAATGGTAGACGAAGAAGAGCAAAATGAGAATATAACCAAAAACAAAATACAGAAGATAGGTGTCAACATTGAAGTGGCATACGACATAAATGAAGCTAGAAGAATTGGGAAATACAACAACGGGAAAGCTAGGCCTATACTCGTAAAGATGTCTAAAGAAGGTACCAGATCAACCATCTTGCAAAGTGCAAAGAATTTGAAAGGAACGGATATATGGATAGAAGAAGATTACCCTAAGAATGTAATAGATGAAAGGAGAAGGTTAATACCATAAATGAAGGAGGCAAGAAATAAAGGGTACAAAGCGCAAATAAAGTACAACAAGCTAATAATAAATGATAAGTATAAGACCCAAAGCACAAAACAGACAGAGGAAATAAGAAAGAAAGATGAAGGTGTAGAGAATAATAGACCCAAGAGAACAGTAAACGAAAGATCTCCAAAAGGCGACAGTTTTGGAGAACAAATGAGGAAAATAACAAAAACAGCCCAAAAATACTATTCATTAAAGATAAAATAACAGATAATGATGATGAAAATGGCAATGGCAACGGAAATGAATAATACAGGTAATAAATAAAACAAAGAATGAAACAGGAAAAAGAAAAACTGTAAAACAAGGCTGGAGAATTGCAACGTGGAACATAAGGGGACTAAATGAAAAAGAAAAAGAACTTCTAGATGGATTCGAAAGAATAGATGTATTAGCAATCACTGAAACAAAAATCTGGTGTGATACACTCACACAACTTCCTTTTACAGTGATCTTATAATTAGCCAAAAATTTCATTTTTAATTTTTCAGCATTTGTCAAAAATTTTCAAAAATTACAAATTATACAAAAAACGGTACAAAATAGAGCGTTAGTTGAAGAGACAAATTTTCTCTAAAATTTTAAGCTGAATTCACCGGGTGTTCTATTTAAAATAGGAGTTAATAAAAAAATAGCAAAAAACAACGGAAACCCACTTTAGAAGTATTCAACTGGAAAATAACCTATCTCCCATCAATACACAGTAAAAATGTAATAAAAAACTGAAAAATCACAAGAGTAAACACCTACTTCCGGTTATGCGATTTTCTTCAAAAGCTTGCTGTCTCATCTACATAGTACAGAAAACTTATATATGAAGCTTCAGCGCCATATCTCTTTTCGTTTTTGAGATATTCTCTTCACAGACAGATAGACAGACACATGAAAATAGTAATTTTTGTATTAAGTGCGCGAAATGAGTGTTTTTTTTATGGCGCGTGAGAATGGCAATTTTCGCCGAGACCGTTAGGTCGATGCAGAAAAGTCATTCAAAGACTTTACACACTATAAGACTTTTATTCACAACTAGGTAGATTAGATGAAAAGCTCTTCTCACATTTCATTGAATTGTTCAATTACAAGTATAGTTGAAAATTATTAACGGTTGTGTAATAAAGACTGCTGACTTTGTGCTTTTCTAGAGTGAGAAACAATGTATACAGCTGAATAGTTGCTTTATGTGACCCAAGCGCTGTAATTTGAGCTCAACATAAGCAGTTACTATAAAAACTATGAAGTTGCAAAATATACCTATTAATGGTTTTACCACTCTTTGCTATTATTATTGCAAAAATAGCAATTCGCTGCATTTGTTATCATTTTTTTTGCGAATTTACCACTAGTAATTTTCTCCCTCGTTTTCTCCTGAAAATTTTTTGAAATAAAAATCACAGAGATGTAAATTTTCATTTTTACTTTCCACCACCGACAATAAGAAATTTACTACTATTTGTCAATTAAAAACCTTCCAAGTAAAAACTGTTAAATAGCCCCTTGGTCATGCTTTGCAAAGATGTAGTTCTTCTTCTTTCATTATATGTTACCAACAACCTGTTCTTCTTCACCCTTTTATAAATGTCATGGGAAGTCTGCTGAGAATCTTTTTTGTGGTCTTCCTGGTCTTCTCTCTTCTAGAGAATTCAGGTTCTTTGCTACCCTCATTAGTCTGTTGTCGTCAGTTTCGTTTATATCATCGTTCCCCTTCTCTCCATAAATTTTCCTAATTGGCAACATTACATTGTTCCCTAATCTCTTGGGTTCTTATTCCGTACTGTTCAGTTATCCGACAATGGTCCTTAGTGTGTTCATCTCTATAGTTCGCAAAAGCAGAACCATATCTGCCCTGGAATCAGGCTAACTATAGTCATATATTTTCACCTTGTAGTCAACGCATAGGTATTTGTTACGCCACATTCTATCTTTGAGGGAGCCTGATATTTTGGCTCCATTCCAAGCATGTCATAGTAGTTTCTATCACTTGTAACGTATTCCCCTAAATATTTTAACTTCATGACCGGTTCCACCATATACGCCTCTATTCTTAATTTGCAGCGTCGAGGATCTTTATAAATTGTCACACTTTTTGTGTTTGAAACAGTTACATCATCATCTGTATTTGCAAGGAGTATTGCATCATCCGCATAACACACAATATTTGTACTTGTGACCCAAGAAAAGATCAAGAAGAGATAACTGTTCTATCTTCAAATATACAATTTGTGCAAAATTGGTCTAGCCTTTGAGATGTGCCTAACCACTGACATTACGCCCTTAAACACCTAATTTGGATTTTTGAACGACATGACATTCATAAATGCACAAACCACTTTATATACCGTTTAAGTAAAAACATCCTACTTAACGCCCTAAAGCTACAGAGCACCATTAAAAAAAGTTTCCGATAGAAACATGAAAGTTTATGAGTAGACAAATCTAGGTACTACAGATAAGCAGATTTTCAAGAACACTTGAAATAACGAACAATTTAGGGTGATGGCTGAACATCCCTAATTCAAAAAACCGAAATTTTCTGGGCGCCACGTGGAAAATTCCACACCTGATCTCATGTGATGAGTCACAGTCAAACTGTCATAGTTGTTGTTAATTATAGTTTACCTAAAATGAACTACCCGAATTTGAGTCCTAAGCATTTTTGATTAACTCTCAGCACTGTATTCTGTTTGTTAATGTAATTATGATGATAATCCTACTAGAATTCTAGTTCACCTGCGTGTGAATAAGTCTAAGAAATGATTGCTTTTTGATGGTTCCATGTGCACAAACTTTGTTTCGTGCATAAAATTGTTAAAAAAATATGTTATGAAATAACCTTCAGCTTATCTGTATAAGGTGTGTATGAAACAAATGAATTTCGTGTTAAAACTTAGGTTCCATTCTCGTGTATATGCAAATACAGTCGGACCTCGCCGTTCGCGGGGGTTATGTTCCAGAAGAATGCCGCGAAGCGCAAAACCGCGATGCGCAAGTAAACACATAAATGATAAAAACGGAGTTAGGTTCCACTAACTAGATTTATTTATACTATGAAACCTCAAAAAACCAAAACTTTTCCGCGTTTTTTGTCTGGCAAATCTGAAGCAGAAACTTTACGCTTTGACGACATGGTTTTCCGTGTTTTAAAAATTAAACTCAATTGAATTTTCGGCAGAAACGCTCGAGAAGACTGTAAAGTTTGCCACTTGAATCTAGAGCTCGGATGTCCATTTGTTTATTCAAGTATTTATTCATAAGACCGGCCGTTAGTGTGTGAAAGTTAAAACAGTTAACGTCGGCAATTCCATCCGCGAACGGCAAAGCAAATATCCGCGGACCGCAAAGCCGCGAACGGCGAGGTCTGACTGAATTCCAATCCAAAACACTTCTTGTCCCAAGCATTTCGAATATGATTGTAGTATTTATGACAGCAGGTACATATCAGGATTCTTATATCTTGTAGATGTATATGTGTATTTTTACAAGAGTAAGTAATTATTATAATAAGAAAAGAGACAAAACAAATATCCGAAGGTTAGTTAGATGTAACAGCTCTAAATATGAAATACGAGCTAAAACAACTCCCAGCAAGCTAACTTGCTTGCGTTAGTAATTTTCAAAAATATCCACAAGGCTATTGGAAAGAAAATTATGAGCGGAAGTGGAATGAAAACTCCAAGAAGACAAGCAGCTTTCAGGCCGCGATGCCGAACACAAGACCATATTTATACAATTAGGGCAATTATTGAGAAAACACTTGACAAAAACAAAGAACTATTCGTGGTATTTGCAGACCTCGTACCACAAGATCACATATGGAAAACATTGCAAAAACTTCAAGCAACACCGAAACTTGAGAGTCATCAAAAGCAATGAATGGAGAGGTCTTGGAAGAGCTCAGGATGGAAAGCGGCATCGCACAGGGAAATAGCATGAGTCTGCTATTATTTATCATATACTATGAAACAACCAAACCCAGAAGTAAAATCTAGGGTAATTTTAACCTAAATCCGATCATAACAGCAAGAAGCAAACAACAGCTACAAAGAAATGTAGATATATGGAAAACTGCACTAGAAAGAAACGAATGGAGAAAAATAGAATCAATAAGACTAATAAAATCTACTTCTACATAAACAGTACTTTGATAAATGAAAGAGAACTAAGAACCAAAGCAAAAATACACTTAAGACCATATACGCGGGCGGTGTGATAAATATCTGCTTTAAGGAAGACAACGCAATTGTTTTGCATTTAGTAAATTTATTTTTCTACATAATCTTCTTATAGATCTATACACTTAATCCAGCGATGTTCCAACTTTTTTAAGCCATCCAAATGATAGGATTTGTCGAACTCTGCAAAATAGGCCTCTGTTTGGGCGATGACCTCTTCATTTGATGTGAACCGTTTTCCGCCAAGCCATTTTTTCATGTTTAGAAAAAGAATGAAATCACAGGGGGTCAAATCTGCGAATATGGTGGATGGGGCAACAATTCGTACCGTAACTAGACTAGTTTTGCTGTCGCAATTGCTGATGAGTGGGCCGGGACGTTATTCCGATAGTAGAGAATTTTTTCTTCGCTAGGTGGGGCCTTCTTCTCTTTAGTTCAGCATCAAATCAGTCCAATAAATCAGCATAGTACTGTCCCGTGATTGTCCTTCCCTTCTCCAAATAATCAATTAAGATTATGCCTTGCAAAAGATCATCGCCATAACTTTTCCGGCTGATGGAAGGCTTTTTTTTTAAATTTTATTTTTTCATTTTATTCCACACTGCGCCAACAGCCGTCACTGTACATTTTATGGGGACTTTCAACCCCACTAACGACTGTCATGTTATTATGACAACCGGGACCAACTTTTTTTCTTGGCAGCCGTACCACGAGGTGCCGGGAGAAGCAGCCGTGAAACTCCCATCCAAGTTCTGACCAGAGAGAGCGTTGCTTAACTCTGCTGATCGAACATGGACGCTTGTTCAAGCTACACCACCCGGGACCTTCGCCTCCTTTGGTGCACTTTCGCCAGTAGAAACCCATTGTGTCGACTGACTTTTGGTTTCAGGCATGTAGTGGTAAATCCATGTTTTATCAACGGTCACATAACGCTGCAGAAACTCACTTGTATTGCGCTTAAACATGTCCAAACATTGCTTTGAAGTTGTCATGTGATTCCGTTTGTGATCAAGCGTCGACAGATGCGGCACCCATAGCTTTTTCATACTCAATTTTTCGTGAAGGATGTTTTGTACACGTTCGCAATCTCTTTAATCCTCACCCGGCAGTATGCTAACATGATATCATGAACTTTATTGATTATATTGTCCGTAGTTACCTCAATGGGATGACGTGGTCACTCCTCATCAAAGACAGATGTTGGGCCACACTTGAATTCATTGAACCAGTATCTGATAGTAGTCATCGAAGGTGCATGGTCCTTATAAACTGCATGCAACTTCCCTTTGATTTTTGCACACGTTTTCCCATCCAAAAAAAGAAATCGAATCACTGACCGGAATTGTTCTTTTTTCATGGTTGCACAAATATCAAGAGATTACAAAAAAACTGATCCTTCAATGTATGAAAAATATGTTGATGACACTGTAAGTCTATGTCAAATTCGAGGTCTGTGTCAAAACTGACGCAAAACCTAACCTGCTAACCTCGAATTTGACATAGACTTACAGTGTCATCAACATATTATTCATACATTTGAATTTCCACAGCCCGTTGAGGATCAGTTTTTTTTTACCTCTCAATACATACACTTGCTCACTTTCAACAGCTCTCAAAACAACACCACTCCATGAATCTGTCCGAAATTTTGACATACGTCGACTAGAGAATAGTACTCACAATCGGTAATGCAAATTTTGACACAAAATGCCATCTGTCGCCAAACATGGGTATTTATCATACCGATCTCGTACATACCCATAAGAAAAATCTGAAGGACATAGGCGTAACTTGGGAGGGGCAAGGGGGGGGGGGGCAGTGCCCCATACGTCGACTAGAGAATAGTACTCACAATCGGTAATGCAAATTTTGACACAAAATGCCATCTGTCCCCAAACATGGGTATTTATCATACCGATCTCGTACATACCCATAAGAAAAATCTGAAGGACATAGGCGTAACTTGGGAGGGGCAAGGGGGGGGGCAGTGCCCCCCCCCAAATTTTGATTTTAAAGTGCAAGTGCAGCATTTTTTTGCAATTTAGGTTTAAAGATTTTGTGAAGTCTTAATTTTGCCCCCCCAAAGTGATGCCCCAAGTTACGCTCATGCTGAAGGAGATAGAAACAACATAATACTAAGGAACAACAATTAGTAAAGTTGGAAGAATAGATCAAGAAATAAAAAATAGAATCAATAAGGCTAATACAATCTACTACCACATAAACAATACTTTGATATAGCGAGGGGGCCAAAATTAAACATCACAGCAATGAGATAACATGAATAACAAAATAGAATGCTCGAGTAAGAAAGAGATGACTAACAAAAAAAATGAGTCTCAAACCTACTATTTATTTCATACAGAACTTTTTTTCCCTTTCATTTTATTAGAATCCCCAGCGGCTTTGGGTATAACTTCTGTATGTAGTAATTGTGAACTATTTTGTTCTTTTGGCTTAAAATATGTAGATACAGTCAGACCTCGCCGTTCGCGGGGGTTACGTAAACCGCAATCCGCCAGTAAACACATAAATGATAAAAATGGGGTAAGGTTCCATTAACTAGATTTATTTACACTATGCAACCTCAAAAAACCAAAACTTTTCTGCGTTTTTTTGTCTGGCAACTGAAGCAGGAACTTTACGCTTTGACATGGTTTTTCGTGTTTTAAAAATTCAACTCAACTGAATTTTCGGCAGAAACGCTCGAGAATACAATAAAGTTTGAACTAAAATTCCATACGTAACATAAGTATGCCACTTGAATCTACAGCTCGAATGTCCATTTGTTTATTCAAGTTATAATTTTACAATTTATTTCAGGTCCGATTTGGTAATAAGAGATTCAAAGAAATAGGCTCGATAAGTGTGTTTACAAGTTTGTGATAAATAATGTTATTTAGGTGTTCATGACATAAACCGCATACGTCTGCATTATTTACTTATGAAGGTCACTAACCTGACGTTAACTTTAAATCGCTGCTAAAATAAACAAAAGCTCATCAAAACGTTGGCGATTATGACATATTATTCATTAGTAAACAAATTTTTGTGCGCTTTTGTTTATTTGAACAGCGAATTCAAGTTAACGTCAGATTAGTGACCTTCATAAGACCGACCATTAGTCTGTGAAAGTTGAAACAGTTAACATTGGCAATTCCATCCGCGAACGGCAAAGAAAATGGAGCACAAAGGTGCCCCGACGTAAAATCAAATCAGCGAACCGCAAAGCCGCGAACGACGAGGTCTGACTGTATATTTTTTTACTATTATCGCTATTTTCTTCCATCGTATTTTTATTTAAATCCCAAAAGATTATAATACTGCACGACACAATCATTATCTGAGCAGCAATTGCAGCAGCACCGTGCACTGGCTCAAACAATGAAACAATATACTTTCCGTAAAACGGGTAATCACCGCGACGCAGTCGGGGAATTACCGAAATTTGTTCATGTCACGTCCGCATCAATGTCAGTATTTCACTTAAAGATGCTTTACGGAGTTGCCACTATTGACAATTTTTACTTATATCAACGTATATTGAATAATTATAGACCTTTTAAAAATGTAGTGCCGATACCGATATTATATCGGTATCGGCCGATTATCGGTATCGATAAAAAAAAATCCGTATCGGCCGATCACTAATCTAAAGCATATGCGTTCTACAGTTTCTAAAACGTGAAAGTTAGCCCGTTCCTGTTCTTATTACGTCTTTTCTTCTTTTTTCTTTTTACTTTTAAGCTTTTTCTTACTTTTACTATGGTTTTATTTTTCTTTGTAATTTGTATTATTTTTATTAGCTATACTCGTTATCCTTTTCATTTCTTGTGTCGTCATTACTCCTTTTTGTCTTCCTTTCGTCAGTTTTTTTGATTTAATTCTTTATTCTTGTGGTCCGATATGTACATTCTTTCTCTCGACTTCCAGAGTTTGATAGCCTATTTTGCATTTGTGACCTTTTTCTTTTTCTTCTTTTGCTTTTTCACCTATTGCCTTCTATATTTTTCGCTCTGTTACTGTCATGTTGTTTTGTATGTATGTACATACATCTTTTTCCTTTCAGCTGGTTTTGGTTTTCTATTATAGTTTTTTTCTGCTTCCATTCACTCAGATCCCTCTGGTCTTTCAACGTTGCACGCTGTTTTAATCTCTGGTGTTAATCCGAGTGATTCTCGCAAAAAACCTTCTACTCCTTTCTTCATATCTTCGTTTGGTGTTTGTATCCCTTTTATGATGATATTTCTTCATTTTTTGCTTCTTCTTGATTTGCAGTATTTTCTTCTAATGCGTCTATTCTTTTGATTAGTTGATGTCTTTTTAGGTCAGCGTTCATATTTATTAATAGCTGTTTTAATTCTTCCATATTTTCTTCCTTCTGCTTTTTCGTTTGCTGTACCTTCTGGGCTTTTTTCTAGTGTTTTTTCTTTGTTAGATTTCTTTACTTCCTTGTTTTCTAATTTCCTATTTGGCGATCTTATTGTTATTTGCTTCTCTGAAATACCTCGGCCTGTTCTTCTGTGGCTCCTTTGTTTGTTTGTCTTGTTTCTTTTAAAGACTCGTTAAGTTTCGCCTGCAAAATTGAAACCACGTTTTGTTGGAACATTTTTATCACTCTAAAGCTATTGACCTTTCCTTATCAGTGATTATTACTATCGCCAGCTACAACTGGCGTGCAAGGGAGCTCCTTGTTTTGCCGTTTTCCTTCTCGCACTTGCCCTATTTTATTGCCCTGCTACTTCTGTATTTTAGTCACTGTTGACCACTACCTTCTTCACCGTGTTGCTTTCACATTCGCTGATTCACCTTTACACTTTTAATTTCACTGCCTTTGTTTGCACATCCTTGCAAAATCCACATCACTCGATTATAAATTAATTAATGCTAAGAAAACTAAGTATAAGAATACAAAGAAATTAAGAATCTGTGTACGTTAAAAATATTAATATAGTATCATTAGAAGATCAAAGCACACAAACCCTGTATAAAAATAGATTACAAGCTCTTGTTAAGAACAACAAAACGTTAGAAGATGACAACTTTGATGACAGTTGGATGAAAGCAAAATCTAACATACTCGACGAAGCCTGGGGTCGACACCAACAAACAACACACATTTAGTGAAAACGATTGAGTAAACTATTTCCGTGAATTGTATTTAGCACAAAGGGAAACAGAAGAAAACGATCAAGACATAGTGAAGATTATAATAGATTCCAACAAGAAATTGAAAAATCAATCAAAATTTTAAAAATCTGGTGTGATACACTCACACAACTTCCTTTTACTGTGATCATATAATTAGGCAAAAATTTGATTTTTAATTTTTCAGCATTTGTCAAAAATTTTCCAAATTTGCAACTTCTACAAAAACCGTACAAAACAGAGCATTAGATCAAGAGATACATGTTCTCTAAAATTTTAAGCTGAATTCAGAAATGTAATAATATACCGGGTGTTCTACTTAAAATAGGAGTTAATACAAAAAATAGAAAAAAAAAACAAAAGAAACCCATTTTAGAGGTATTCAACTGGAAAATCAACTCTCTCACATAAATACACATTAAAGATGTAGCAAAAATGTAAAGTTTGAAAAAAACCGTTAGAGCCGTTTTTGAAAAAATCGAAAAAAACTGAAAAATCACCAGAGTAAACAGCTACTCCCGGTTATGCGATTTTCTTCAAAAGCTTACTGTCTCATCCGCATAGTACACAAAACTTATATATGAAGTTTTAACGCCATACCTCTTTTCGTTTTTGAGATATTCTGTTCACAGACAGACAGACAGACAGACAGACACACAGACAGACAAACAGACAGACCAATGAACAAAAATATGTTTTTTGGGTTCAGGGGACTCTAAAACGTAAATACCTGGTGAAAACTCAATTTCGAATTTTTGGGGTGAATCCAATACTTCCTTTATCGTAAAAGGAAGTAAAAATAGGAAATCATCAGGACCTGACGGTATTACAAACAAATTAATAGAATATGGCAGGTAATAGCCACTAACAGACGCTAATCCAGAATATAGCCATGACATCAAAAGTTCCGTCAAAAGCATAACAATCGTATCTTTAAAAAAGCTGATAAACAGTCGCCACAGATTTACAGAAAAATAAATTACAGACGCAATATATATTATAGTACGACAAAAGAGTATCAAACCAGCTTTCTTCTGTTTCGTTGATTTCGAGAAAGTGCTCGACCATTTACAACTTAAACATATAGGTATTGCAGACTTTAGAGGTCATCAACGTACCGAATGGGGTGATATCACTAATAAGTGACAAAATGAATAATCATACACAAATAAAACTAAGTTCAGGAAAATTAACAGGAAAGATACCAGTTAACAAACGAATGGACAGGATTATTCTCTTAGTACCCATTAATGTGATCATGGATGAATTTATAAAACTGACATTACAACACTGTAGAAAAGGATACAGAATGGAAAGAAAGGAAATCCAAACGATAACGAAGATGACCTGCAGATAGTTGTTTGAATTCTCCAAGGCGTACAAAAAAAACTATTAAGATGGATGCTGGAAAATGAGGGAACATGGCAGTTTCGACTACAAAGATTATGAAACTTATCACTTTAATTATCACAATTAATTGCGTTAATAAGCCGTCCTTGCTTCATATCTTATTTATAGTTTTAAATATAACAAAATCGTACATATAAAATTACACAACTTTTTTAGCTTGATAACTTAAAAAACTGTTTTCAACTCCATAGTTTTTGCTGGCCAGCAGACAAGTTAACTCCCTGTATATGTTTAGATATTCTCATCTGCTGTCTATTTTCATTTCTGATGACATTTACTTTTTAAAATTGTCATATGGAGTTGCCAAGTTATTAATTTTTTGTGACCAAATGGCTAACACCAGACAACAGGTCTCTTTTTTTTTAAAGCAGGGCAATTATTTGAGCCGATTAACCCTCACCCGACGGTTAATTTTGTATAAACAAGCACTGAATATACCTCTCGTACTTACAATATGCTAATTTGCAAAACAGATTATTGAATAATTGCGTTATTATTTATTATCAACTAGTAGTAAGTAACAGGTAATCTTGTAGTGTACGTCGCCCACTTTGAACTACCGTTCCTAGAGCCAGTAATATAAGAAGGAGAGACAAATTAACCATCTTATTAGGGTCTCCACAAATTTTTTACGTTACACAGGCATATTTGTACTACGTACACACAAATCTTAAATTGCAGCTAACCGAAATTCGTATCTTTGTACAAAAAATATGGTCAAATTCCAATCCCACTTACATTACTAGCTCTAAGAACGGTAGTTCAAAGTGGGAGACGTACGCTACAAGATAACAAGTAACATGTATTCTCATCATGATCCGTTATTCCACATTAGATCAGAAAATGTAAAAAACAAACTCACTTAAGCCTCGCAATGGACTAAACATAAGTTTTGATAAAGACCACCAATATAATTACGCGCGAAAGAAACATATTTAAATAAGCGATAAAACAGGTCAAAATTATAGGAATTTGTCATTCAGATCATCTGCTATATTTGTACGGAAAGCAGATAACGGCCCTCGATTTCAAAGAAAAAGTTCATTTATGAAAACCTCTGCTACTTCTCTATTTTATCGATACGAAGTTTCATGGATACAAAGTAAAACACAGGCTCTAAGTGTTCACCTGTGGAAAATTGAACATTCAATTGCACAATCACACAAACCCTGATACGATGGGTTAATAAGCGAACAATTACAACAGTTAAACACTTTGTAGCCACAATAATGAGCATTACAGCATTCGCTACTGCAAGTACCCCCCATGCATATACTTTGATGCTCCGTAACTGTATATGTTAGGACTACTTGCAGAAGCTTGCACACTGCCAGTAGGTTTCGAAACTTTCGGCATTAAAATGTCAAAGTGCACGTTTATTTAAAACGATAGTTATTAGGTGTTTAATAAATGGTAAATTAAAATGTATAGTACGTACTTTTAACACTGTAACGAACTATGGCCAGTAGGGACATAACGTCGATTTGCATGTAACACCGCTATTCTGTCGCACTAACTGCCAGAATTTGACATTTTTGATACAATTTAATAACACAAAATAATTGTCCATTAAAAGTGGGTAAAGAGGTTATCTAACCTAGATAGATAAGTAGAAAACGAGGAGTTCGCTGCCAACTGTAGAAATCTGATTGTACGAATAACTATTTGACCAGGGCCGTCTTAAAGGCAGATTTAAAAATACAATTCTGATACGAGAAACTATGCAGGATGGGCTACACAATTTGGAGCCCTTTACTAGAGGACCCAGCTGTCATCTGTCATTTTTACTTCCTTTTACAATAAAGGAAGTATTGGATTCACCCCAAAAATTCGAAATTGAGTTTTCAACAGATCTTCGCGTTTTAGAGTCCCCTGATCCCAAAAAAACATATTTTTTTTCATTGGTCTGTCTGTGTGTCTGTCTGTGTGTCTGTCTGTCTGTGAACAGAATATCTCAAAAACGAAAAGCGGTATGGCGTTGAAACTTCATATATAAGTTTTGTGTACTATGTATATGAGACAGCAAGCTTTTGAAAAAAATCGCATAACCGGAAGTAGGTGTTTACTCTTGTGATTTTTCAGTTTTTTTCGATTTTTTCAAAAACGGCTTTAACGATTTTTTTTAACTTTACATTTTTATTACATTTTGAATGTGTATTGATGTGAGATAGGTGATTTTCCAGTTGAATACTTCTAAAATGGGTTTCTTTTGTTTTTTTGTCTATTTTTTTTATTAACTCTTATTTTAAATAGAACACCCAGTATATTATTACATTTTTGAATTCAGCTTAGAATTCTAGAGAAAATTTGTCTTTTCAACTAACGCTCTATTTTGTACCGTTTTTGCAGAATTTGTAATTTTTGAGTTGTGTGCGTTTATCCCACCAGATTTTTACTTCCTTTTACAATAAAGAAAGTATTGGATTCACCCCAAAAATTCGAAATTGAGTTTTCAACAGATCTTCACGTTTTAGAGTCCCCTGATCCCAAAAAACATATTTTTTTTCATTGGTCTGTCTGTGTGTCTGTCTGTCTGTGTGTCTGTCTGCCTGTGAACAGAATATCTCAAAAACGAAAAGCGGTATGGCGTTGAAACTTCATATATAAGTTTTGTGTACTATGTATATGAGACAGAAAGCTTTTGAAAAAAATCGCATAACCGGAAGTAGGTGTTTACTCTTGTGATTTTTCAGTTTTTTCGATTTTTTTAAAAACGGCTCTAACGATTTTTTTTAACTTTACATTTTTATTACATTTTGAATGTGTATTGATGTGAGATAGGTGATTTTCCAGTTGAATACTTCTAAAATGGGTTTCTTTTGTTTTTTTGTCTATCTTTTTTATTAACTCTTATTTTAAATAGAACACCCAGTAGGTATATTATTACATTTTTGAATTCAGCTTAAAAGTCTAGAGAAATTTTGTCTCTTCAACTAACGCTCTATTTTGTACCGTTTTTGCAGAATTTGTAATTTTTGAGTTGTGTGCGTTTATCACACCAGATTTTTACTTCCTTTTACAATAAAGGAAGTATTGGATTCACCTCAAAAATTCGAAATTGAGTTTTCAACAGATCTTCACGTTTTAGAGTCCCCTGATCCCAAAAAACATATTTTTTTTCATTGGTCTGTCTGTCTGTGTGTCTGTGTGTCTGTGAACAGAATATCTCAAAAACGAAAAGAGGTATGGGGTTGAAATTCCACATATAAGTTTTGTGTACTATGTAGATGCGACAGCAAGTTTTAGAAGAAAATCGCTTAACCGGAAGTAGGTGTTTACTCTTGTGATTTTTCAGTTTTTTTCGATTTTTTCAAAAACGGCTATAACGATTTTTCTCAAACTTCTCATTTTTATTACATTTTTAGTGTGTATTGATGTGAGATAGGTGATTTTCCAGTTGAATACTTTTAAAATGGGTTTCTTTTGTTTTTTGTTCTCTTTTTTTTATTAACTCCTATTTTAAATAGAACACCCGGTATATTATTAGATTTTTGAATTTAGCTTAAAATTCTAGAGAAAATTTGTCTCTTCACCTAACGCTCTATTTTGCACCGTTTTTGTAGAATTTGTAATTTTTGAAAATTTTTGACAAATGCTTAAAAATTAAAAATCAAATTTTTGGCTAATTATAAGATCACTGTAAAAGGAAGTTGTGTGCGTGTATCACACCAGATTTTTTACTTCCTTTTAAGATAAAGGAAGTATTGGATTCAACACATCTTTACGTTTTAGCGTCCCCTGAACCCAAAAAACATGTTTTTGTTCATTGGTCTAACTGTCAGTCTGTGCGTGTGTCTGCCTGTGAACAGAATATCTCAAAAACGAAAAAAGGTATGGCGTTGAAACTTCATATATAAGTTTTGTGAGTGTAGTATCTAGATGCGACAGCAAGCATTTGAAGAAAATCGCATAACCGGAAGTATGATGTTTTTTTTTCGATTTTTTCAAAAACAGCTCTAACGATTTTTTTCAAATTTTACATTTTTATTACATTTTTAATGTGTATTGATGTGAGATAGGTGATTTACTTCGACAGGAAGTGTACGAAGTATTGAAATTCCCTCATATCGAAAACCACTCTGAGTCAAATATCTCTAAAATTCGAGCCAACCGACTAATGAACCCACTACCATATCAAATCTCCGTCTCGGCGGTGCGGATCTTTTGGTGAAGATCCCAGCCCACTAGATCAATCCCCCGTATTGAGGTGCCTAAACGTGCTGTGCGGGGGATGTATGTTCGTATGTGTACACGATTCCGGTCGCCAGGAACCTTCCTGAAGTCTTAGATCGTTTTCATACAATAGGTCCTCCGAAAATGAAGGTAACATCAACTTTTGAGCTATGGTCGTCGGCAAAAAAATTATTTTTTTGTTTTTTTTTAGATAAATAACTGGTTCATAGCATTTCTTTGTATTAGCGAAACGGAGTGATTCTGAGTATCGAAGTATTCTTGGAAAGCACGGAAGGGCGCTTTTCTTGGGTGGGGGGTACCGTATATTTTCCATTTGAATACCTCTAAAATGGGTTTAGTTTCTTTTTTTTTCTATTTATTTATTAACTCCTATTTTAAATAGAGCACCCGCTATATTATTACATTTTTGAATTCAGCTTAAAATTTTAGAGAAAATTTGTCTCTTAAACTAACACTCTATTTTGTACCTTTTTTGTAGAATTTGTAGTTTTTAAAAAATTTTGACATGCTTAAAAATTAAAAATCAAATTTTTGCCTAATTATAACATCACTGTAAAATGAAGTTGTATGCGTGTATCACACCAGAGTTTTAATAGAACGACACAGAAACTTAATACTTTCTTTTTATCGTATTGGCAGCCAATATTTTGACCTTAACATAACATTTATCAGAGGCGTAGAACCATATACCGGGTGTCTTAAAAAGAATTACGTTTAGTATGCTTTGAATTTCCAATAATGCAATCTAAAACTTTATTTGAAATTGGCAAAACTGTAAGTCTATGTCAAATTCGAAATTAGCAGGTTATGTTTTGCGTCAGTTTGTGTCAAAAATAAAGTAAAACCTAATCTGCTAACCACGAATTTGACATAGACTTACAGTCTTGCCAATTTCAAATAAAATTTTAGATTGCATTATGGGAAGTTCATAGCATACTAGATGTAATTCTTTTTAAGACACCCGGTATTTTTACTACTATATTGCTAGCGGCTATGAGTGGGGAGGTCACAGCGTAAGTGAGACAGACAACCAACTCTTCGATGTATTTGGTGAGCTGTGCGCAAGCGCGTCGTCCGTGCGGTGGGGAAGTGAACCTCAAGGTCAAGTTTAAAATTCGCTTCTAAAGGCGAAGTTCGAATTCTCAGGCATGCGCACGAGACGCGTTATACTCTAAGTGACAGCAAACTGCGATTTCTCACATTTTTTTTTCAAGTTTATTCCCTAAATCAAAGAATTTTATTTTTAACAGAATTTTTTATTGTGAAATAAAAAACTTTGTTAAAAGTATTTGTTTTCCCAATAAAAATCTTTGTTAAAAGTAAAATTCTTTGATTTGGGACCTAAACATAAAATAAATTGTGAGAGATCAAAGCTGGCTAAGGATTTTGAAATTTGGTATAGGGGCCTAGATGTTGATTCTAAACAACTTTTCTTAGTAACTTTTTGTCGTATTTGCCACATAAAAGGCACTTTACCTTACAGAATTTTTTTTTTAATTTCCAAGGCATACTTGATTTTTCAAAACTGAAATTATGTTAGAATTTCGCCTTTAACCAAGCAGGGCTGAACTTCAAAACATGAAAATTTAAATCGAAAAGTTTTTACCTTTCACAAGAGTCGTTTCACCTATCCGGGGACACACTGTATATATACAGGGTGTAGAATTGCTTTACGCGCCATAGGGTTTTCAATGGTAATTTTTTCATATGACAATATTTGCTTCCCTAATTATTTTAGAGCTAACTTGTAAACAGGTTTTTTGTAGAACAAACAATTCTGCATCCATTTATGCCATCATTTTTGTCATTTTACTTCAGAAAACCTAATAATGAAAGAAACTAGAATTATCATTTTTTTCAAAAATCGGTGCAAATTGTGAAGTGGTGGTATGCTGGAAGCCGATCAGGTGCAATAAGTGCCATGGTTGCCGCTATATTTGACAGATGCTAACAAATAAACAACAAACTAATTTGTTGATGCTTTGAGATGCTTTAATATTTTCAAGGCACCACTGATTTGTCTAAAAATGGTAATTTTATTGCTTTAAATTTTCGGTTTTCCGAAATGTAAAGTGACAATTGCTGGCATAAATGGATACAGAATTTTTTTTTCTACAAAAAACTTCCATACAAGTTTGCTCTAAAGTAATTAGGGAAGCAAATATTTTCCTATGAAAAAATTACCATTGAAATCCCTATGGTGCGTAAAGCATTTCTACACCCTGTATATAAGAGTATATATAAGCTTATTAGTATAAAAAAAATAGCACATTTTCACTGGTGTCAGAATCACCGGTAGCACTTATAAATAGAAAGCGGATATTTAGGTTGCAAAAAACTTAAAATAGGTGCTTATTTTAGGTTAGAAAAATCCTTATTTAGGTCGCAAAAATGTGAAAATAGGTGCCGATTTTAGGATTTAAAAAACAAGTTATTTATTTTATAATATAATAAACTTCTAACTGAATATAATTTTTATATTTAAAACAAATTGAAAAGCAAAATTCACAGAATTTTTAACATTTTACAAAAACAGAATTATGCAAATTAAAAGACGTTGGCATTGCAAATTATATATTGCTCTAAGTTTACAATTGTAAAATGTGTTCTCTTGTCCGTAAGTATATTTGTTAACTGGAAAAATGAACGTTCAGCATCAAATGATGTTATACGTGCAAACTATAGGAGGTATGGTTATAGTCTAACTCAACATCATGTTCAACTCTCTCACCACAAAGTAAATTCTTAATTGTACGTAAGAGGGGGTACGCTAGATTTTTATTTAATACAGAATTGAGTTTCTCTAAAGCAATTTTTTGCCACATTTTCAGAATCTTTCTCTAGCGTGTCATGCACATTTTCGATTATTTGCAAAGTCTGTAAGAGCTAACCCTATTGTTTTCAGTTTTGTTATAACATTGACAATATGTTCAAAATGCGATTTAATATACAGTAGATCATACTTAATATTCCATTTTTTATAAGATTGTGAGCATTTCCAATGCATTTGGCGTCGTTGAGATCAAAATTAAAGAATACCTAAAAATAAAATAATTGAGTAACCTACGCATACGCACTACTACTGGCACTACACAATTTTACTCACACGCTAAAGACACAGGATAAAACATCTTTGAATAAATAGGAATTCAAAGAAAAACATAAACAGCAGTTTATTGTGTTGCATATGTATAAGACTTATATTAATTCTGTAAATGCAAAAATATTTTAAAATACTATTCTATACTTTAAAAAAAAGAAAAAACTTATTATAATCTCTAAAATAGGTATTTTAGGTGATATCAAATAGGCGTCAAAATGCATAGTTTCTATTGAAACGAATTTATATGTACTACCTAAAAGTGATGTGGCTATAAACTCACGAAGGGATAAAAACCTAAGATCCGGTCTCTACTTATAAAATATGTGTTTAAATCATCTGCGTTAAATAGTTCTGCACGTTATTCGTTACACTTATGGGATTTATTACAAACACACCAACATGTATTTTTTCCAAACGGAGGACTGATGCATTATTACATTTTCGTAACTCATAACTATGTCTTTTTCTTATTGCGAATTGCTGAGCTTACAATATTGTGCATATCTATGTAAAAATGTCTGTGCAATCTTTTTTGGGTTTGAGGTATTTATTATGAGCTTAATTTTTTATTTTAATCATCTGTTTAATGTTATAATATAAGTTATATATGGCTTAAGTCTTTTAGCTTTATTGCTGGATACGTTTATTAAGCATGTTTATCGAATAATGCAGTAATGCATTCATTTAACATACACTTACACTTGCATATTGATATCATTGCAGCAAGAAATGTTTTCCATGGAACCCTAACTGCGTCATTAAATTTCCGGAAACTAACAACATTGGGCTTAGGACTTAGGAATAGATTTTTCTATGCTTAAACTACATTTTACTAACAAATGGTCCGATAATTTGTTTAGATCTAGCGTACCTACAATTTGTATTGTAGTATATAAGTACTTACACAGATAACGTCGAGCAGAGTTGATGAAGTGCGAGTGATTCTTGTAGATTGATCAATAATTTGTTGGATATTATAATCCGCTAGTAGATTATAAAAACACAGCGATTCGTACGAATCTGAATGTAATAAGTAAATGTTTATATCACCCACGATCATTACCGCATCTACTTCAAGAAACAACCCCGCTGCAAATTAAATTTATGAACTGCGATTAATATAAAAAATTAATTTCATACTGATGCACAGGCGGAGTTACAATTTTAAATACAAGTGAATGGTACAGATTCTAAATTACAACTGCTTGCATTCTGCGATTTATGCTACCATTGGCAAAGATAAGATAACACTTGTGTTCATCCGGAACGCAACGAAATGAAATACGCTACTGCAGTTAAGATTATCTTATCATAATTAATGTTCTTTCTATCTATTTGGTGTAATGCAGCATACTGTATGAATCATCGACATATAGAAATGGACCGCTAGTCAGAGCTGCGCGAGCCAAACGGGATAGAAAAAGAACGCATATGACTTGAAAACGCTCTGTCTTTCTTGGCGCTCAGTAGCGTACCTACGGCGCTACGGCTCTGTCGCTGTGACGTCATTTTCTGTCGGCCAATAGGAGGCCGGCAGGAAAAGAAAAGATAGTTCTTAAAGTGTTCCCTTTCTCTTTCTAACGCAAAGAGTTGTGCAGTTGTCCATTAGCGGTCAATTTCGATATGTCGATGGTATGAACGATGAATTTAATTTAATAATAATGCCCAGATATCCAAAGGGTAGCATGTGATATAAGGATATAACAGTTGTATGTTTTAACTGGTGGGGTTGTAATAGGCAACCAATGTGGTTGTTTACATAGGAAGTAGAAAAAATAACTTGAATTTATATAATCGGCAATAAATAATCACGTTAAGGGTTAAATTCCCATTAATTGTGAAGAATAATAATTGATTAATAATACGAAAATCGTTGTCGTGGACCATTTTAAATATTAATAAAACTAAAGATGTTGTCTTGATCTACATATATTTTTAAAAAATTCCCGAACGTTTTCGGCTTATGCCATCTTCAGGGGACGTTAATTAACAACCAAACAAAATCACAAATAAACAGCACAAACACGCTACAATTGCCACGGTGCGTTGACTAGCACTTTGTTTGGTTGTTAATTAACGTCCCCTGAAGATGGCATAAGCCGAAAACGTTCGGGAATTTTTTAAAAATATATGTAGATCAAGACAACATCTTTAGTTTTATTAATAATAATTGAGTATTTGACACGTAAATGTAATAGCAATATAGTGGATTGTACGTTCTACAACGCTTAGGCCACTTTTCCGGGCCAATTGTGCATACTAGAACTACTACTACCTTAAACTATCCTTAACCTAATCTATGCTAAGGGGCTTTCTGGAGCTGACAACTGCCGAGGTCCGGATTCAAACCATCGGCCACAGATTCCAGAAAAACCTCTGTGACCTCGACTGCAAGCGATCGCCGCACTCGCCTATCTACGCCCCGTAGCAATATAGTATGCTTTACTATCAAATTTGACTGTGGGTCACAAGTATAATTCAAAATAGAATTCGTGATTGTTTGAAGCCATTTAAAGTGGTATTTTACTTCGAAATCAGTTAAAAAATACAAGTGAGTGTTTGTGGAATCCTGTCAAACTGTCTATCCACATAATAAGGGGGTCAAAGAGCTGCAACGAGTTTTTATTTGGTCGTGAACAACCAAGGAGGTGTTTACTGACCAGCATCCAGTAGGAGCTGGGATAACACTCAGGTACAAGAGATTCTATCAGAAGGTTAGTGTCCATTTCGTCAGTAACATTAAGAAGTATATAGCAAGTTTGGTGAGGCAAATCATATAAAAAATTGTAATTATGTGTTTAGAAATTAATGTAAAATACTTAATTTTCTAAATTTTAATAGTGATTCGAGTACTCGACGTATTTCGGTCATTATAATTTGAAATTTATATTTGTGGATTAGGATATTTTAGAAACATAATTTAAACCAAGTTTGGATTTTTTAAACATTTGATTAAAATATTTTGACATCTATTTAATTTTTGTAATGTCAGACCAAACTTTGAAGCGATACTAACGAACTGAAGTATACGTTCAATTTTGTGTAGTACCTAAAGAGTGTATTTGATTAACGAAGTCAAATAATTATTATATTTTAAAGTAAGTAAGTCTTCAACTACAATAAAAAGTTATTAGTTGAACATTGACCCATCCAGCTGGGAGCAAATTTTCTCAATGCTTATCCTAGAGAAATAATAAACCGGTCGTTTGTTTTTCCTTCGTGTTGGTTAGCAATTATTTCTAGTCGGTCTTCTTCGTTTATTACGTGTAAAACTCTTCTAGTACATTTGCAAAGTGGTATGCGGCTTTGCGCAAAGTGGGTTGGAACCATTGCGCATGCTAAGTTATAAATTTCTTCATTCGGCATCGAACAGTAATACGTTTTATTCGATAAACAATAATTTTTTAATATTTTTAGAATGCTGTGTTTTAGATCTTAATCTCCTAGATGAGCTGTAATTATGGAATTTTTCTCTTTTATTTCGATTTTTAGTTTTCTAGAATTTTCATGAACGATTGTTATTACGATTTGGTTTCCCTTACAATCTAAAGCATCTTCGCATATTGGAATGATATGTGCTGAATCGTTTTGTGAATGAGCAGTTGGTGTTAAATCTATCAGTTACACTCTCTATTAGTTTTTCAAGGCTTCGAATCAGATCTTCAGGTACACGTTGGTTCATAGAGCTAGTTATAGGGTCGAGTGGAATTACATCTGGTGTTAATGCTCGCATTATTGGTGGTTTTAAGATCGGTTCTGGTGCCTGTAATTAATCTTGTCTGTGCTTATTTCGTCGAGTAGTTGATCAAATTCCGAGTTTACTTAGACTTGCATTGATTGCGTGTCAATCGGATTAATTTTTATTCTAGATAATGCGTCTGCGTTTGTATTGGATTTTTCTTTTTTATAAACCACATCGTAATCGAATTCCTCTAGTCGTAATCTCCATCTTGATAATTTTGAGTTTGGCTCTTTCAAGGAATGCAGCCATTGCAGGGGTTTATGATTCGTTACTATTTAAAATTTTCTCCCTTGTAAGTAAGGTCTAAAATACTTTGTTCGGAGTATGCCTTGTTTGATGTTCTATTGTAATACGGTAGTTCAGATTTGGGTTTCTGTCTTCAATACAATATCATGAAATTTGGGCTTTTTCGGTTTTTGAAGTGTTGTTTGTGAAATCTATTCTGATTTTTAATTTCTTTAATAAATCGGTTCCTATAAAACCGTTATATTTGGGGTCGAAATCAAATAAGTGAAATTTGTGAGCTTTGTTTGTCTTAAAGATAATTCATATTCTTTTTTGGGTATTTCGCCACTCTGCTAATTAAAATGACGACTTTAGATTTCCAATATTGGACGTAGTCCTCCCCTTTTTCTTTCCATTTGTCTCTTTCCTTTGCTAGTCTTCTCCATTTTCTTCCTGCTGGCATTCTTATTTCACCTTCCCAGCGTTTGGGCGGCCTACCTACGCTCCTTTTTCCTACTCTGGGCTGCCAGTGAAGCACTCTGTTTGTCCACCTGTCATCAGCTCATACTATATGTCCTGTCCAACTTCACTTCCGTTCTGCACTCTTCTCTGTTATGTCTTTAACCTTTGTTTTTTCTCTTATCCACTCATTTCTTTTCGGTCTCTTAGTGTTATCCCTACCATTCTCCGTTCCATTGCTCTTTGCGTTGTTGTCAATTTTTTTATGATCCTGTTGGTTAAGGTCATAGTCTCGATGCCATATGTCAGAACGGGTAAAATACACTTGTCGAATATCTTACTTTTTAAGTACAGTGGAAAGGTTTTTGATTTTAAAACAAAGGATAGTTTGCTGAAGGCTGCCCAGCCCAAGGCTACTCTTCTGTTAAGTTCCGCCTCTTGGTTTTCCTTCCCCATCCTTATATTGTGTCTCAGATATACATATGAATCTACTTGATCTATTAGTTCGTCCTCTATCACTATATGAGTTTGTTGTTCAAAATTTGTCATTATTTTCGTCTTTTTTCGATTCATATTGAGACCCACTTTTTTGGAGTTTTCTTGCAGTTGTTCCATCATAAGTTGTAATTCATGATCCGTTTTTGCGAATATGACTATATCATCAGCATATCTTAAATGAGTGAGGTCCTTTCCATCTACATTTATGCCCATCCCAGACCAATCGAGCTTTTTGAATACATTTTCTAAGGTTAAAGTAAATAATTTTGGAGATAAAGTGTCGCCTTGTCTGACCCCTTTTTCTAGTTTAAAGGCTTCTGAGGGTTCTTTGAGTTTTACTACACTTGTTGCCCGTTTATATACATTTTTTATTATGGTGGAATAACGGGTGTCAATGCGTGCGTCATCTAGGGCCTGTAAAATTTCTAACATGTCGACTGTATCAAATGCCTTTTCGTAATCGATAAAGGCTATCGCCAAAGGCAGGTTATATTCCTTGCTTTTTTCTATTACTAGTTTTAGCGTTTGCAGATGATCGATAGTTCCGAAACTTTTCCTAAACCCAGCCTGTTCTATAGGCTGATAAGCGTCTAATTTCCTCTCGAGCCTGTTGGCTATAATTTTTATAAACAGTTTATATATATGAGAGAGGAGACTTATTGGCCGTTAATTTGCGATGTTGGTTTTCTCGCCTTTTTTATGTAGCAATATTATTATGGCTTCATTCCAATCTTCAGGTATCTCTCCTTCTGATAAGCATTTGTTAAATAAATTTTTTAAGGTTTGTAATAGCTGTCGTCCTCCGTTTCTTATGTGTTCGTTGATTATGTAGTCTTTTCCTGGTGCCTTCCTATTTTTTGAATGTTTTAGTGCGTTTATTATTTCGTTTGTTGTTATTTCCGGCATTTCTTCCGACCCTACGTTTGTGATTTTTCCTCTTCTTCCCTGCCCATTTTCATTCATCTGTTGTGTGTTTTTTTATACAAGTTAGTATAAAATTCTTTAGCTAGATCTTTAGAAGATCTCTTGTTCGTTGGTAATATCGGTTCCATCTTGTTTTCTTAATTTAAGTATATGCTTTTTGCCTATTGATAGGTTATTTTTTAGGATCTTCATATTGCCGTTTTCTTCAATAATTGTTCTCGCTAGATTTTCGTTATACTTCTTTATGTCCTCTTTTATATTTCTTTTAAGTGATTTGTTCAGCTCGGAGTACTCGGTTGTGTCCCACTTCTGCTCTTGTCTCCATTTCCTTCTAATATTCATGAGTCGTTTAGTTTCATATGATATTTTTTCGTTTGGTTTATTTATGTTTATTCTTATTGCTTTTGTTGCAGTTGTTATGGTCTCTACTATTTTGTTATTCAGGTCATTTAATGTGATATTTGATAACTCGTCCTTTGTCATATTGCTTACTATTTTATCTACGTTTTCTTGGTATTCATTATTTTTGGTCTTTATCACCTCCGTTTCTAGACGGTTTGCTTTTGTACTTTGTATTAATTTTGCTCTTTCTTTTCGTGTATTAAATTGTATTTTTGTTCTTACCAATCTGTGGTCACTACTTGTCGCAAACCTGTTTAGAACAGATACGTCTTTTACTACCGTCTTGTTATCACTTATGACAAAATCAATCTCGTTTTTTGTTAAACCACGTCCACTGGTTTTGAGGCTTTTTATTAAAGAAGGTGTTCATGATGTGCATATTATTCTGTAGTGCAAAGTTTACCAGAAGGTGTCCTCTTTCGTTGCGTTTATCTATTCCATAGTCCCCCACACACGTTTCTTCTGGATTTTCTTTTTTACCAATTTTCGCGTTCAGATCTCCAATAATAATGTTAAAATGCGCTGTGTCTTGTTTCAAGCACTTATTAACATCGTCATAAAATTCTTCTATTTCTTCATCATCTGCTACGCTGGTAGGGGCGTATAGTTGGACTATTTTGAGACTATACCGTCTATTGATTCTTAGAAGTAAATATGCCGCTCTTCCGGAAATGCCTACAATTTTTAAAATGTTTTTTACGAATTTCTTTTTTATTATAAAACCTACTCCTGCGTTTGTGTCATTTTCATTTCCCTTGTAGTATAGAGTGTTTCCGCTTTTTATAGTCATATATTCTTCACCCTTCATTCGTACTTCTGATATTCCTAATATGTCCCACTTTATCTTTTTAGCTCTTGTTCGAGCTCTAAGAGTCTTGCTTCACTTGCAATCGATCTTGCATTATACGTTGCCACTGTCAGTTTATAATTTTGGTAACTCGATTTCTTGCTCCCCCCATATTCCTTGGAGCAGACTGACAATGTATTGTCAGTGTGGGATTCTGAGCTTCTCGCACGACCCATCTGGGGAGTATTTTCGGAAATCGACATCTTTCATTCATTCTCAAGGGGGGAATGGCCATACTCTACCACGCTGGCCTATGCGGGTTGGTAGAGGGGATAGTGGGAGGGGATAGGTGCTGTTAATGTGGGGAAAGGGTAGGAATAAGGGTTAGGACCTGACTCCCCTCGACAGGGGCGGATGGGCCACTCTGGATTTTGGGAAATTTCCCGAAGGGCCGCTGGCTTCGGCCAGAACGGGGGCCGGTCCATCGCTATGACCCTTGAAAAAGAAATATAAAAAAAGCAGCACACCAAAAAAATCAGTATTCAACCGAAATAATATTAGTAGCATAACATTCATGCTTATGAATATTGAGGCTCCAGTCTTAAACAAAATTAATAATGAGGAAGTAATCAATGTTTTGGCCGAACAAAGCGATTTGTTTAAAAGCTCGCTTTTATATTAAGCACCGACATATTAATATATGTTTATGAAAACAAAAATATAAGCGGATATGTAGGCCCGCTTTTTCAAAAAATGTGATGTGTTTCACAATTTTTTTCTGTCCAATACCAATGACCAGGACCAGGAACTAGTTGCCATTAGTTTTTATTTATCCTAACATGTACATATTATGTATTTACTAGCAACCCAGTGAGACAAATGTCTCATTTAAAAAAACAAAAAAGACCGTTTTGCAAATAGAACGCGTATTCACCACACGTACGTATATGACGTCATTGTTGGTAGCAAACTACCAGTCGCATTCGCCTTGATAAAATTTGCCTAGAATCTAACCTAAAAAGTTAGTATTAGGATAATTAAGATAGTAATTAGTGTTAGAGACTGAAATTCGGTTCCTGACCTGACATGACCATTCCAAACATATAACTTTAATAACTTTTTTCTCTATCTGTTCAAACTATTTTTGAACATGGTTTTAAGTGAATAATTTAATATAAATTGTAATCCAGGAAACACGCAATTGGTTCACTAAAGGCAGAACTTGCGCCAGATAAAAGTATGTCAGCTTTCGGTGTCATGATAACAAATTACAATAGCAACGCCTGCAATCAAGCGACAGTTCTTGTTGACAAACAGACGTTGCATTTTTACATGTATAGTATACCGTATGTCAGAAACACGACGCAGCAATTCTGCATGTTAGTGTGTCAATCAAGCATTCAGAATTGCGCTAGTAAAAATGCGTATGATTGTATTTTTAATATTAGGCCGTAAAAACATGGCATACATTTTCTGTATATATACTTTGTAATAGGGCTAAGATTTTTAATATACCTTTAACTACGAATGTGTATATTCATTGATGGGGTTGAACACAGGCTAAAAATTGTTCATAACGGGGTAGCCAGGCCTAGCTACTCTTCCCTATCTCTTAACAACAAATAATCTCCAACTCCTGTCGAATAAAACTAAACTGGTTTTACAACAAAACATAAAAGGTGTTAAGTTCCAAATAATTTCGGCCACATCTTTTAACACTATCTCTTACGGTTTGGCTGCTGAAACAGCGTCCCAGACAGATAAGTCTATTAGATAAAGGATATTTAGAGAAATATTAAAAGCGTTTGAAAAATACGAATAAGTACTTATTTCTTATAGCTCCCTTAGTAAAAAGTGCCTAACAATGTTTTTAATAAAAATGGACCGGGCCGATGTTAATGGTTTCCCGGGCCGGTTTACCGCACCCCATCCGCCCCTGCCCCTCGATAATAGAAGTTAAGAGAAAGTCAAGGCTCACGTGGTCAGGGTCGCATCCCTGAAGTAGACCTATCTTCGCCGGGATCGCGAAAAAGTGCCTACCCGCTACCACATTAAAATGATTAAATAACGTAAATAACGAACATTTCGAGGGACAATCTGCCCTCGTTATCAACGAATAACAATTAAAAAGGAACAATCTCCGCGAAAAAAGTTAAGTTTCTTGTTCTTAACGCTATCGCTACCCACACTATGATGAATATCAAAATATTCGTAGTGAATTCAGTATTTTGAAGTTGAACATAAGAACAGCGATGTCCGCTTTCACGATATAAGATTCCTCAGCCGGATTACATAATATTTCAAAATATTTCAAGTTTTCCTTTGTAAAATATACAGAGAAAACATTAACAATAAATCTTGTAACATTGTGGAAAAACGTTACGGCACTTTATCCATGTTTCATAGCAACAGTCCTTTGCATAGTATATACTTAAACAGCGATGTTACATTTTTGCCAAAGAAGTACATTCTGCTTTACCTGATTATTCAAAAATAATTTGTAGAAAATAACTCTATGCACTCCCAGGATAAACGCGGTAATGATATACCGCGCTAATTTTTCACCACTCTGTATCTAAGCGAAGAAACGTCAGTATTTTCAGTGGATGACTTAGCGAGCAAATGCTCGAGTCTCAAACGGCCGGCCGAGTTCGATTCTCGGCGACTATAGAAGGATTTTACAAATCGTACGCTTCCCGGCTACCACGTTAATACATGTGCTAGTTGTAAACCCCTAACAAAGGAACTCTTCTTCGATTTCTACGGGCAAGGCTAGCTACCTACCCGATTTAAGGGCAAAGATGACTCATACTACCACAACGTTGTGGGTTTAAACTGGACGCTGGCAGGTAGAAGAAAAAGTTATACATTTAATTTTAGTTTTGTGAATTATACCCTATTGGTAATTTCAGTTTGGTCACCTTTTATGATGAACTAATTAAATTTATTGTTATCGATTGTTATAAACAAAGCACAGTCCCCTATATAAACGTTTGGAGGATAAAGTAAAAACAAAATGTCTTTATAGTACTGCTGTAGAAGCCGTACAACGTTGTGCTCCCAAAAACAAAACATTATAACAACCGCCAAATAGAAAATTTGTTTTGTGTTTATACCTAAAAGTGGAAGTTCCTGATAGATACATAGGATTTTGATTGCTCTTGTGGTTATACTATTAAACCGTAGCTCAGCAGCCGATTACAATTCTACGACATGGCAAGTCTACGCGACTGCCTCAATGCAATTAAGTCCACCGTCGAATCATGCAAGAAGAACGACGACGGCTTGAAAATAATAAAACAACAATAATTAGCACATTTCGCTCAACTGAATTCAAAGATATGACCTGAAGAATATGGATTCTGACAGGCGTCCCTAGTGACAGCAATCCAGTTACCCTGAATACAAGTGTCTGCAACCTTGAGTTTTTTCCTGCAGCAGGGCGTTTTTTCTGTCCGCATAAGTGAGGACTTAAAGATGACGAGAGATCAAATCCTGAATTTTATTTTATTTGTGAAGTACAAGAACAGCCGTGTGTTACCGTCTGTGATTATTAGAATAACATAGAGAAACAGCATTATAAGCTGTATTTAGTTCGTTTTCGTACACAAAAAGCAATTTGCAATTACATTTTCATTCCTGCTATCCATCGCATATTTTATTGGCGCCCAACGTGGGGCTGTAAATTATTTTAATATAAAAAAAATAGATTGGGCGGGGAAAGGAATCAACGTGAACGGAGAATGACTAACTAATTTACAATATGTCGACTATATCGTTCTCATATAAAAAACATGGAAGGGCTAAAAGAAATGATCGATAACTCAGTAGAGAATCTCAAAAAGTAGGGTTAAAATGAGTTTAACCAGAACCATGTATCCTGGATCAGAAATAGACATAAGAGTGGAAACCGCCAAATTAAAAGAATAAAAAAACATATTTACCTGGGACCAAGAATTAAATTATAATATAATTAAGAGCAGAATAAGAATGGGTCGGATCCCATTTGTTATTTTTTATTCTGAAAAACAATAAAATAACTGAACGCCTAAAAACTAAAGTGTTTGACCAGTGCGTTTTACTATAAATGGCATATGGAACGAAACTGCACAACATCAAAAAACAATATTGAAACCATTACAATAGCTCAAAAAGGAATGGAGAGAGCCATGCTAAATGTCACGAGAAAATAGAGAATGTCCAAAAATGGATTTAAAATGTCTAACAAAGAAAAGACGAGAACTGTTAGGTGTTATGGTTTAGAAAAACTAAGGTTTCTCTGTAACTACTATGTTCTTCGTTGAAATAGAAAGGTTAAAGTTGGGAGTTTGTTTGTAGGTCCGCATCTTTATATGCAAACGTAGGTTGTGCCTGTGTCTCTGCGTCACCTTTTTTATCGGTTAAAGCTTCTGGCTAGCAATCGGATTCCGCAGTTTCGAATCTCACCGACTGTGTTGCTTTTTTCGTTATGAATTATTATAATTCGCATATCTAAGCGTTTCCGTTTGCTATTTCAGTATACAGTATGTCCCCCGGATTGAGTTTACAATAGGTATGATTGTCAAAAAATTTTCTAATTGGAATTTCATATTTTGGAATTCCGCCCTGCTTGGTGCGAAACGAATTTTAAGAATATTTTCAGTCTTTGAAAAACAAGTAGGCCTTGACAGGGAAGCGAAAACTATTTTATTTTCAGGTAAACTACCCTTTTTGTTCATGATACGGCAAAATTTAATTAAGACAAGTTGTTAATAATGATAAATTATGGCCCTATACCAAATTTCAGAAAGATCTGTCGACTTATAAAAAACGGTTATTTTTTTTTAAATTGTATTTTATTGTCAGGTAAACTACCATTTTTGTTCATGATAGGAAAAAATTGTATTAAGAAAAGTTGTTTATAATGATAAATTATGGCCCTATAACAAATTTAAGAAAGCTCTGTCGACTTAGATTAAACCGTCATTTTTAATAAATGCAATTTGTTTAATCTAAAAAATATCAGTTTAATCTAAGTCGCAAGATATTTCTGAAATTTTGTATAGGATCATAATCTCTCATTGTAAACAACTTTTTTTAATACAATTTTGCCGTATCATGAACAAAAAGGGTAGTTTACCTGACAATAAAATACAATTTTCTAAAAAATAACAGTTTTTTATAAGTCGACAGATCTTTCTGAAATTTGGTATAGGGCCATAATTTATCATTACCAACAACTTTTCTTAATTAAATTTTGCCGTATCATGAACAAAACGGATAGTTTACCTGAAAATAAAATTGTTTTCGCTTCCCTGTTAAGGCCTACTTGACTTTAAAAAATCGAAAGTAAACTAAAAATAAGTTTCACACCAAGCAGGGCGGAATCCCAAAATATGAAATTCCAATTGGAATTTTTTTGGTCAATCATACCTATTGTAAACTCAATCCGGGGACATACTGTATATTAAGATATTTTTACCTATCTTGTACATAATTTTTAACACTTTTCTTCTATAACTTTTGTATATAGTACATTTTTTTTTCTATAATAATTTTCAAGGTTAACTTTCTAGGGGATAAGTTGCATTCCTGCAGGGTCCCTAGTTTTAATAATGTTGGTACATAGATTTTTAGTTCTTTTCTTTGCACTAAAAAAAATTATTGTCATTTTGACAGATATGTCATAATTTAATATCGCTTGCTTCATTTTTGCATTTAAAATATTTCTTGGTTTTCTTTTTTTATCCGATTTTATTGATGATGATGATTCCATGTTAAAAAAGAAATTTGTCAGAGTTCAAATTAAGAAACATTCAAAATTGACACATAACCATAATTTTGAAAAAGTTCTACCAACACGAGGTATACAAATTTCCTAGCGTTTTAATGACATGTCTACCAACATTGTAACACTTTGACAGTTATTATAGAAAAAAAAACGCACTTAGGTATAAAATTCAATTTTATAAATGCAAAAATTATTTTAATTAGAGTAAGGCCATCTATGGGGTGGGCTCAAAATCTATTTTTTAATAAAAGAGTTGTTTGACATTAGGGGCTTGAAACCAGAGAATTTAAAAGCAATCAGATACAGAGCTAGGCGCGAGCACTGTTTTTGCATTATAAATAGTTACCGAGCCGGTTCTGTGCACAATTAGAGCGACAAATTTTGAATTAGTTATTGTTTGAAAATTAATAATTAACGGGTTACGCGTGCAGAATATGTGTACAGAGTTACCCGTTACTCTTAATTGCACTAGTCATTATAACGTGGTACTAATTAATAAGAACCAAATTAGGGAGATAACCTTGAATGTCTAGGGACTTTGAAGCTGTCAAGTTGGGGAATAATTTGTGCACCACCCTAAATCGTCTGAAAATGACAGTGACAGCTCTGTGAGCCTTTTATTGTTTTCCGCACAACAATAATTCAAAAGTTAACCAAGCCGCCGACAATGAGGTGTTTTGCTGTGTTATTTGTGTTTTAGATGTTTTCAAGAATATGTCCACCCGATCTCAGCTCACAAAGGATTTAAACGGTGAGTAGCCGGCTCCGAATCGTAAAATCGGGAAAACCCAATGTTTACCTCAGTGCCCCGAAAAGGGGAGTGTCTGTTGCGCGACGACTTAATTTGCTAATTGCATCCCCTATCCAACGGCCCCCCCATTTCAAACGGGGGGGCGCAGGAAATTTCCTTCCTGGGGATACCTATTTCCTCGTCCTTTTGCAAGCGCAAAATTTGAATTTTTTTGCCCCCTGAAACAACAGTTCGGTTGTCGTTTGCCTTCCTGCTGGAAATCATTTGGAGAAGGTCCTGATTAAATCCTCGCAGCTCCTTCCAAGATCTTCAATTACTTTAGTCATTGGCTCGCTATGCTTATTTAATAGTACCTTTATTATGCAATGAGTCACTACTGTTATTAGTATGTGAGAAACTAGGTGTTCATGTATGGTTTTCAGTGGCAGTGCCGCATAAATTACACTTCTTGGCCCACATAGATGACACACAATAGGAGCCTCGTTTCAAGATTACAGTTAATTAATTCTGCTGCATTCTTGGAACTGGTATCTAGTGAAACTGATTTTTTTGGATGTCAAAGCCTAAGTAGGATGAATGCTTTGACCTGCCAGTTAAACCTCGATTAAAATTGCCTTTGATATTTTGCACAATCATTTACTTTATCAAAATAATCGCTTATTTATCAAGTAGACCTAGCATTAAGTAAAACAACTGAAAAAGCTGCTATTATTATTGTTTTGATTCAGTTGCTGCTTCAAGCGACTGATTTTCAATTGTTCTTTGACTCTTGTGATTAGTTGCGACCTGTAGTAACTTATTTAACCCAAGATCTACGTTGTTGTGATTAATCTAGAATATCTAGAAACAGCAAAGCTGCATTGAACTTTAAAGTCATACTATTTATTCGTTTAATTTTTATAATACCATTGTTGTGCACAATGTAGAAAACCTCACTAATTCTATAATTTTTATTGCAGAAAGTGTAAAGTTACTTCTAGGAAAGCAGGTGAAAATCTTGTTCAAAAATGTGGTTAGACTTGAGACCAAAGGAGACAAGACTGAAAATCGAGTGTTGGTAAGTGTTTGTTGATATTAAAATCGGTCAGTGGTGGTTTATAATTGTTTAGTATTCTGCACGTGGTAGGTGGGGACATGAGTAAAATGCATGAATCATTCTGTACAGTAACCTTGTACTAATAACAAACAATTAAATTTTCTCAGAACTGTTAAGGATAAGTTTAGTTACAAATTATACCTATATTTGCGCTGCACGCTATCTTTGAGATTAATTTTAATTGAAGCACCTGCACTTGAGTACTTCTTATCACCTTTTTTCATTCATTTTAGTATGTATATTGTAAGATTGTATATTCATTGCAATTTATTGTTGTTAAATGCACATTTTAATTAAGGCTAATTACGAATCTGATCAATTTAAGAAGTTGTCACATCTTCTCAATTATAAATTTATTACTGTTAAGTTTCGTTAATTTGAGCAATTGTTCTGGCTGAAACGCAGCCGCCCAAGGAAACAATGCTTTTTGCATGGACTATTATTAACAGGATGTTGCTTTCGTTAGCTGCGTTGCATTGTTTTTTGATGGAAGCATCTGTGTTGAGAAATTATTACACCATATGTTAGTTCCTCGAGTTTCTTTGTTTTTGTTCTCTATGGTGCAGAAGGGGAAATGGAATGAATTTGCCTAGTTACATATGTAAATGCAAAAATAAATAATATTTGGGCAAAAGAAAAAAACTGAAATGATACTAAAGAAACTTATTGTTACGCTTGTCAGAATGTTTAAACATGTAAAAAGGTTCAATTACAATTTTTTTATGTTTTGTTGCTCTATAGGTACAGGGTTGAACTTTGATAGAGGGGTGGAAGTTACTTAAAAAATTGTGAGAGTTACATAAAAGTTGTAGATATGAAGGTGGTATACCTTAGTCAATTATATTTTATTATACAAGGTGGCTCAAAAAATTGTGGCAAAGAAAATGAGAAGTTGAATTTAAACAACAATAAAAAAAGCATAAAAACTGGTATTGACAAAAATTACACCATGATAGAAATAGGATTATGCGCAGTCAAAAATAAATTTTTATGAAATAATATAAAATTTATATGGGTTCTTATATAGCTACAAAATGAACCCAGAAAGTTATTGTAAACAAATATAAAAATTAAAGCTGTTTCAGGAAGTTCTAAAAACGGAAATTCAAAAGTTAAATTATTGAGTTACAACAAAATCATGGCGTGGAATAGTATGCGGAGTAAATAAAAGAATTTAATTAAATATTTGCCTGAAGTTGAAAAGCGAAACCAACTTTAATTAAAACCACTCCAAAAAGCCGTAATCCACGGACGCGACGCCTCGTCAAAAAATCTTGTGTGATACACGCACACAACTTTCTTTTACAGTGATCTTATAATAAGCCAAAAATCTGATTTTTATTTTTAAATTTTGAAAAAAATTCAAAAATTACAAATTCTACAGAAACCGTACAAATTTTCTCTAAAATTTTAAGCTGAATTCAAAAATGTAATAATATATCGGGTGTTCTATTTAAAACAGTAGTTAATAAAAAAAATTGGGAAAAAAAACAAAAAAAAACATTTTAGAGTTATTCAACTGGAAAATCACTTATCTCGCATCAATACACATTGGAAATGTAATAAAAATGTAAAGTTTGACAAAAATCGTTAGAGCCGTTTTTGAAAAAACCGAAAAAACTGAAAAATCACAAGAGTAAACACCATACTTCCGCTTGATGTCGCATCTAGATAGTACACAAAACTTATATATGAAGTTGCAACGCCATACCTCTTTTCGTTTTTGAGATCTTCTGTTCACAGACACACAGACCAATGAAAAAAAACAAATTTTTTGGGTTCAGGGGACTCGAAATCTTGAAGATCTGTTGAAAACTCAATTTCGAATTTTTGGGGTGAATCCAATAGGTACTTTCTTTATCGTAAAAGGAAGTAAAAAACAAACGTCTTTGTTCACCAAAACCCGTTCCAGAATATACACAAAGATCAAATTGATTAAGCAACACAGCTTGCTTGATGAGACACAAATCGTCAATAAAGCAAATTCACTAACATGTGAAATCAAATGCATAAGCAAGCAAAACTTCTGCAATCCTGGGAGCTGTAAAATAAAATAGCAAACGCACTGGTTTTCTTTTTTGATTTTTCTGTGAGCCTGATAGCTCGAATGGAATAATCACCATTCGGCTCTAGAGATTTCCGTAACCCTAACATCCGATCGGCTCTGGAAGCCAGTCAGAAGTGTGACAGAAGATAGAAAAAACCTGACTTTGCGTTCCCCACGATGCAACAGGTCCGCTAGCGGCTCCAAGACCCCATGCACTACCTGGGGGCGTAAAGTTTCCACGGCCCATAAAACGATCACTCAAAAGTCGTCCAGGATAGAGAATTGGACCGCTGAAAAAAATCCACGTGAAACAAAATATTGCAATTCTTACCTTCAGGTGAAAAACGGCCATAGACAAATGCGGCAAGCCATGAATAATCTGCATGGTGTCCACAAAGAACGAGGATTCGCAAACTTCTGCAATCCTGGGAGCTCTAAAATAAAATAGCAAACGCACCGGGTTTCTTTTTTGGTTTTTCTGGGAGCCTGATAGCTCGAAGGGAATAATCACAATTCGGCTCTAGAGATTTCCGTAACCCTAACATCCAATCGGCTCTGGAAGCCATTCAGAAGTGTGACAGAAGATAGCAAAAACCTGACTTTGCGTTCTCCACGATGCAACAGGTCCGCTAGCGGCTCCAAGACCCCATGCACTACCTAGGGGCGTAAAGTTTTCCACGGCCCAGAAAACGATCACTCAAAAGTCGTCCAGGATAGAGAATTGGACCGCTGAAAAAAATCCACGTGAAACAAAATATTGCAATTCTTACTTTTAGATGAAAAACGGCCATAGACAAAATGCGGCAGCCATGAATAATCTGCATGGCGTCCACAAAGAACGAGGATTCCCTCGTAAATATATCATATTAGTAGCACCATAGTGGTAATGGCTTAAGGGAAAAAATCCATTGATCCTCGTAATGTCACAGACGCGAGCTGCTTTCTAAGAACACTGGAAGATTAAGCGCCAAAATTCTCGGAAAAAGTAGAAGAAGCTTCTGGTATCAAATTAGACGCGTATCTGCTTAACATACTACAAGATACCGTATTAAAATTTTGAAATTTTCCCAAAAATTAACCAAAGTAAAAACAGGCAACATGCTTCAGGTACAGGCGCTTAATTAATAGAAGAGCATTTTTATATTTGAAAGAAAAATCTACCACGAAC